>PVJL010009810.1:0-54163 GCA_004026885.1 Lyroderma lyra | reverse complement strand
AGAGATGTGCAAAGTAGAAAAAAAGATGCCAGGTCACGAAATATGCATCTGTACTTAGAAAATCACAGGTGAGATTACTGAAAACAACTGTTGGGAGATTTGTGATTTAACACCATTGACTGGATCACTGAACAGGACAATTTTTACTTCCAGTTTTTGCATTTTGGCTGGCTTAGGACATCTAATGGTTTTGCTATGCGATACCTTTAGGAAAACCTGTTACATCTGTGGTTCTGCACTGTCCTGTCTCTACTGAATGTCTGAGCTTCAAAGGAATTTAGAATTTCAGTGCAGCAAGCAAATGTAAGGAAATAATATGATGTTCTATAGCTGGAGCTCTCGTGATGACAGTCCGTTCCGGTGCTGGTGGCTGGAAGGGAGAGGGACTGCCACCCAGTGTTTTCACAGTGCCTACTTCAGGCAGCTTCTAAATTGACAGTGAAAAACTGAGGGGGAGAAGAAAGTAGAAAAAAAGGTCGCCTCTCCTTGAGGGGAAAAATAATTTAAAAGTATCAAAAGTAGCTGAAAAACCTTAGGTAGTAATTTCTATTCCAAATATACATAAGTCACAGGCGACCTTATTCTTTGGTTTCTAGGCACATTTTTGAATTTAGCACAATAGGGAGAAGAAAATTGGAGGTTAGTGAATCCAGTGGAGCAAGAGGTGAAGAGGACTAAATTTCCATCAAGACAACAAGGAAAGTACAAAGAATACAGTTTCCCTTTCATGTTCTTTGATCGTCTTTCCTGTTTTACCCTTAATGAATACATTCTCAAAACTGAAAATAAAACACTGTATTCTATTAAGTTGTGTTCTTCTTCCCAGGGAATTCTACATGAGTAAGTCTCTGTTTCTCACCTATGAATATGACCGTCTATTTTATACAGTTCATATATGTGTGTGTGTGTGTGTGTATATATATATATATATATATATATATATATATATATGCATAAGGATAAATATTTTTTGGTGGGAATCAAGCAACAGACAAGAAAAAGAGGAAAACAAGTCCATCCTGGAGACCCAAAAGAAAATGTTAGTTTCTTTAAGTTGCCTTTAAAATTCTAGGGACTGGCACTGACCAAACTCAGTTTGGCATATCCAAAGATTTTCAGTGGTGGCATAATATCACACACATGCCAAGGCAGGTAGATGTTCGTAATTCTCCACCTGGACCTGAAGTAGACAGTCTTTTCCTGACCCACAGCGCAACCCCTGGAAGGTAACCGACTGAGAAAAACACTAAATGGAAGAAACACATTTCATGTCAACAATTAAGGTGCACCATAGGTGTATGTTCAGGGTGAAACCTGGGTTTTTATTCTAGATAATGTGCCTACAATGTTTCATATTTTTCTGATTGGAGAATAATAAAATAAGAGATATTATCAGAGATGCTTTGATGCTTTGATTTGATTTTACTAACTTGCTTATGCCACACACAAAGGTCATACGTGTATGTCTCACATGCATGAACACACATGACCCAGAGCTATATTATCATTTCTTGATGCTAGATCTGGCTCACTGACTTGCAGATGGGATCTTCAGCATGGTGGAAAGACAATAACATAGAAATGGTCATTGACAGTGCTCATTACAAATATATTCTAACTCTACGATTTAAATAGTCATATTAATAAATACATAATACTCATATGTAAAAGTCACCTTATCTCTCCCACTGATGGCTTTGATTACTTTGACAGACTAAGATACGCTAATGATACAAATTAGGAGTAAGAAGAATTAAAAGGGTGTTTAACTCTGATGCCAGGCTGTCAATTTCCTATAGTGCTACCAACTTACAGATAGATGATTAAAATTGTTTCGTTTAGAAATTTTGAATATTTTAAAAATTGAATGGGTTTCTGGGGGAGGAAAAAAGAAAGGAAAATCTGTGCCTAGCTAATTAGACATCCTATCTGATTTAACAATAGAACAGGATTATTCTTTGAGCACTGAGATCCTCCTACATTACTATAAGAGCCTACATTTTGCTGTAACAAAAGGTATTTTCAGTTTTCTAGTGTGTTTGTTTAATTGCTTACACTTGATATTATTCACAATTTTTTTAAAATTGCAAATTGATAAAGAGAAGTGACCATTGACTCCTTAATATGTTTTCAAAGCAATTATTTTCAAAACATGATGCTAGATACAGTGGTTAAGTCCCAGAACATGAAATATGATTTCTTTCTCTGAAGGGCTAAAATCTAACAGAAAAAAAATGGCACATGCACACAAACACACATATATTTTGTAGAATCCTGTGAGTGACATAATAGTATAAACAACGTACTTTGATTGCATAGAAGTAATATGGAGCTTGGATTTTTCAGTCAGACAGTATAGTTTTAAGCTCTGATTTGGTCACTATATAACTATATATACCTTGAGAAATTAATTTATTTGGGTTTCCATTGTATTATCTGTATTATAAGAAAAATATTATAATACCTATTCCTCAGATGTGGGTGAATAGAACAGACTGGTGCATAGTAAGTACTTTCATGATACCCAATGCTTAGCCCACAGATCGAACACATCTTTGTGGTTTTATGAGTTTTCTTCTTTGTCCTATCCACTAGAGTATACATCATCTGACATCAGAGACTCTATCTTCTTTGTCATTATAATTTCGCTGATTCAATGGGAGTTGAATAAATGTTTATTAAATGAATAAACAAATAAATAAATGGACGAATGTTTTATAATCAGTTGGTTACATAATATTTAGTTGCTTACAGACTCTTACAAGATTTGCATCCTCAACTCTATGGGATGGTCATTTTCTTTGTCTGAGTATGTAATACTAGAAAGCATGTGATAGAAGCATAAGAAAGAAGAACCCCTATCTTGACTGTCAAATGAGATGACTAGTTTTGGGGTTTAATGTGGTGACACATCACTCTCATATTCTAATATAATAAATGCTCAGAAAATCAAACACTGACAAAATCAATAATAATCTCCAACTTCTGAACACAATCAGAGTTTGCCTAAGTAGATTAGCTCTCTTTGGTGGGTAAAGCTGAGTGAGGATGGAGGGATGGAAAGAGCCCCACACAGGACATCAGTGTCTTCACACGTAGTCCCCAGGGATGGTTCCATGACCCTGGATGGCTGACTCATTTCTGAGCTTCACTTTCACCATTTGTAGGTAGAAAATGGAAGATTGAGTGATCTTCATTTTTCTTCCAAGTGTGAAATTGTAAATTTTAGATGAATGTGTTTGCTTGTATTCTTTTAGCACAGTTGAAAGATTGTTAAAGTAGGTGGGAAGGAGTGGGAAGAGCTGATGACATTTACAGCCCAAATGCAATTTATGTTTTTATGCGATTTTTTTATTAACTGTAAGGTTAGTCAGCAATTAAAAAATAAAATTTAGATATTTTTAACCACCATGCTTTACTGGAAAATATAATAAAACCAGAACTGAAATTTTGTTCTTTAGCTGAACAAGTTGCAGAGTTGTTTTTTTTAATAAAATGCCCTCCAGTTGAATCAATTAACAATTATTTATTAAGCATTCAAATAACATGATATTATAAATATGCATATTTAGTTAGTTTATAGTTTACCATGCACATTTACATGTGTGATCTCATTGTTTCTTACAACTATACAGGAAGATCAATGCGCTCAAAGTCTTTGTTGAGCCTTCAGATCTACTCTCCATGTTTCTCCATCCATTTTTCTGCCCCAGTAGACTGAACTTTATGGGCCATATGAATAGACTCCCTCTCCTTGGCAAAAGGTTGGCAGAAGGAGGAAGAGTGAAGTCTAATTTTTTATTTCTGTGATGCCCTCTTATGAGGTTACCTAAGGTTGGCTTCGGGTGTGATCTGCAGACCTTCTCTCCTCCCAAGTTCTTTAAGCCTACAGACGGAGAAAACCCCCAGGTTCCCACACTATTCTTTGAAGTTCCCCTACACCCCTCCCACACTTTGGTGATCATTTTGTTTTTAAATAAACTGTGATCAAGTTATCCAGACTGACTCTGCCATTTTCTGTTTTGTAAACTACGAAGCTAAATGTCAGCCTTGCCTGACGCTTTTTCTTGTAAGTCTCCACAGAACACAGGACTAGATTGCTGCAACATACAAAATTTGTACATGCTGCTGGCTTCCTTCTCTATTAATTAAACATATTTTTTGGTACTCACTATGTGTATCTTGAGAAATACATTTGAACATCCTGAGGAGTACAACGGAATAAAAAAATGTACCTGCTCTCACATATCTCCCACATTAGTACAACTATATACACAAGTAGCAGCAATATTTACTTTTCAAAAAAGAACAAAAAGAACCAGATTTTAAGTGTTAAAGTCTAGCTGAGTTGAAATCTGGGATCTGTCACTTGACGAGTATCTTAAGTAAATAATTTAATGCTCCATTATAAAATAGAATTACTTGCCCTGACTATGTTATATAAGATGGGTATTTAAAAAGCACCCTTAAGTAGTTGTGTGTGTGTGTGTGCTCATTAATTAACTGTATTGTAAGTTTTTAGGTAGGAAAATAATGTCACCATGAGATTATGCAATGATCAAAATTTTTAGAAAAACAAGTCTAGTATGCATTATATAGTGTTAGATTCTATGTAATAAGTAGCTACACGTGTCAAGTGCCAGCATTAACAGTTCAGTGGATGAAGAGTGATTAAAAACATGTTTCTAAAGCAGAGGTGAAAGTAAGATTAGTCTTATGATGTGGGAACAAAATTTAATTAAATAATCAGAGTCATATATTTTAAAGAATTCCTAAATTCTACCTTTCTAGAAATCAAAATATTAGGTGATTTATTTCAACAGCTTGGGCCTACTAAGTCAGAATTTAAAATATTCTGTTTGGATATCAAAGGCATCCTTTAAATTCTTTGTGTTCTTACCGGCAAAGCTCTCATTAGATAGAATTTTAAATGACTTCTGATGAGGCCCTTCCCTAAGGAGTAAGCAATTTAGGACAAATAAGCCCAAATATTCTTCTCAGACATACTTATTCAATTGATACAGATTATTAATGCTGTTAAAGAACATTTTACACTTAAAGATAGAAAATAAAAATATTATATGTATATATACATATATATATAATCACTAAACTAATGATGATGGTATTGATGATAATAAGGGTAATGATAAAGTGAAAGAGAAGAGGATGATAATAAGAATAATGATCTTTACTATTCAGTGAGTGCTCACTCAGCAGATACCATGATAATAGACTTATATGTGTTACTTTATTTATTCATCTTAATAACCTGTAATAAGAAACTGAGATATGTACAATAAATTACTATTATTTTTTAAATGAGGAAACAAAGGTACAGAAAATTATATTTCAGTTAAGCAGTTAATAAAAATTGCTGCCAGATTTAAATCCAGCCTTTTTCCTTAAGCATTATAATAGACATTGTAGTTATTTTATTTGTCCTAATGGCAAATTCTATCCTTGCCATCCTATATAGTAACCAACTCCTGGATTGCCCCAAGCCAAACATTAAATGTCATTTTCTCTGGCCAAAGGGATGTAATTTTTAATTTAACAATGTTTAAATGTTAATTAAGCATCTACTCTAAGTCAGGCTCTATTCTAGACACTAAGGATATGGTAGTGAATGAAGCAGAAAAAAAGTCCCTGCCCTTAAGGCATTCCCAATAATAAGTGATCAACCTATAAGCCAATAAACTGAGTTCAATGATAGTGTAGTGTTCATTATTATGAATTTTTAAATTAGGTGATATTTATTCAAATTGTCCTCCATTACTTTCTACCAGTATTGTTGGAAAAGTTACTTACCTCTTTGAAATCCAATTTCCTCATCTGCTAAATAAAAATAATAATACTTAATTCTCAACAGGGTATTGATGCTAGAAAATATTTATAAAGTGTTTAGCATAAGACTTAGAATAGGTGCTTGAGAGGGCAGCTATGTTCTAGTGCCTCACAGATGCACATGCCAAGGTGTCAAAGTAGGAGTGCTTCGATACATGTCAACACACTTCCATTTCTTCCTCCTGACTCATCCCACTTCTTCTTTCCTATATTTCAGGTATCTCTGAAGAATATGATTTCCTCCAGGAAAATATTTAATACTAATTAATTCAATTCCCACAAAAATTCCTTCACCAAGCTCATCAACACACTAATCCTTAACTCCTGAGCCTTAAAAATTCCATAAATTAATTTTGTTTTGTGTTTGGCATTTGGTGATTGTCATCTATGCTCTTTATATTGGCTCAAGAAAAATCTAACACCATTAGGACAATTAAGTTTTCTGGTGAATTCAGAGAAAGAAGCTAGCTTTTTGTCTCATTATTGACAGCACTTTGGGGAATGTGAAGTATCTATCTATGGCAGTCATTGTGCCACTAGGAGAGAAGCCAATCTGAAGATGTGGTTAACCTTGCACAAGGCATGCGGAGTGACAGTGCCCTGAGCAGTTAAAGCAAGTCAATCCTGACTTCCACCCAATTCCCAGACCTTCCTCTTGTAAAAGTCAAAAACTAACAAGCAAAACCCATCTCTTTATCCTGTGTCATTTAAGCCATTTTTAATTGCTTTTCTTTTAGCTGAAACAGAAAGAGCCCAAACACACACAAAACTGCTCCATTATTATAGGGTACAGAAATCAAGGGGTAAATATATTTTTCATGCATTTTATTCAGTCATGCAGCACAATAAAAGACCCAGTTGAAACCACTGTTTGTCCAACCTGCATCCCAAGCCAATCATAATATTAACATGATATGAGCTTGTAATAGCTCAAGAAATGAAAATCTGAATCTTTGATTCCAAGGCCACTATAGTTTCTAAACACTGCTTACTAATATTTAGAGACTGAAATGCTATAATATAGAGTCTCTAACTTGAGATTCTTTAACTTATGCAAATGAAAATTGCAATAGAGAAATAGCAATATAGTTTACTGATGAAGAAATTGCTTGAAACATTTTCAGAAAGTTCTTAGCCAAGTCTGCTTTATTTACAACTTTTTAAATTTTTGGTATTGAATTCTTCGTTCCCCTTTCTTCAACAGAGATATAATAATAATGTTATGGAACTGACATTATCCCTGTCTCCAAGGAATCTGTTGTATTTGTGTGCATGTTTGTTTTGGCTGTGGTTTCCTAAACACACTGAAATGGTATTCTGGTGTGGGTTGACTCACGTAATTGTAAAAGTTCTTGTATGAATTTTCTTTTTCACTTAAACGTGTCAGGGAACAAATATACAACAAATAATAAAATGGATGCAAACACACATCAATCAAGAGCTGTCTGCCGCTTCAGTACTACTAGAAGTATCCTCACAGTGACAGCACAAATGCATATTGGCGGGCCAATCAAAGCTTTAGAAATAAAACAAAATGTTTTATACGAGCCCCTCAGTTCTCTAAGGCTGTGACAGCCAGGGTGAAATTTCACTTTTTACATTAGTTTTGAATTTCTTTGTTAAATCATTTTCATTCTGACCCTTTGGCTGTCACATACTTGCCTTTATTGTTGATGACTATAAAAAGTAGTATATCTGTAATTTTGGGAAATAGTGTTCTATAGACATATTCATGATTTATTTTAAATTTCAATGATAATATTAGCATGCTTTTATTCTTTCAGACAGTAGGTTAGGCAATTACAACATTGAAAAGTACTTTATAGCCAAAGAAAGAGACATGAAAAAAGTAATTACTTTATTCATTTAACCACTATTGTTATATTTATAAACTGTCTTTTTAAAAAGTTGTATAAATATGAAGAGATATAACTCAATAGAAATGCTAAGATTCAAATCTACACTCTCTTCATTTGCTTCTGTTTTGGCATCAGAAAGCCAAATGTTCATGCCATATGTATTTACAATGAGGCGGCTTTCTTCTATTGATTCAGTCATAGGTTGTCCTTTTAATAACAAAGCCCTCCGCATGATTTGTAAAGTTTTAGATCTGTTGCTGGTGTGGTTTAAGATATATGAAGCATGTCAGTGAAAAGGAGGAATCTTGTTAATACATAGGAATGAATAGAAATTTCCATTTCGATTTTCATTTCAAGCTGGGAAAGCAGATGTATTTCAAGAGACAGTGCCACTGAACTGAATTCTTTCCACCCGGCATTTCTCTCTTGAAGCAAATATCCTTTTCCTTTTTTCCTAAATAATTCACAAATTGCTTCTGCACTGAGGCCAAAGAAGGCCAGGAAAAAATTCAATTACCTTGTATCACCATATTCTCCTCTTACAAGGAAATGCTGCGGTATTAGTTTTGCTATCTTAATCACATATTAAAGTTAAATGCTGAACAGATTATTATAAAGTTTGGGGGTCAGGGGTAAACATCAAATATCCTTTATGCTTTATTTTATTAAAAAGATATGCTTATTCTTATCTTTTATCTACCATAATAATTCTTCATTAAATCTACTAATACTACCCTTTTTCATGGTTTTCTTTATTTTTCTATGCCTATACCCAGACCACAAACCATGTCCTGTGTCACATTGTGTCTCATAAACATGTCACATCATGTCCTGTCACTTTATAGATCATAGTGTGACAGATGAGATTCTAGAGCAAGAACTGCATTATTTCTTGGCATTATAGAACATGAAAGAAATAGATTTCTCATTTGATTTTTTTCTATCTATTTGTAGTTACATGCACCATATGGGTTTTTTCATAAGATTCTTAAAGTTCATTAGAGTTAAATAATTCTAAATATACATTCCTCTAAACATTGATTTTTCTTCTTGTCTTTTTTTTTTCTTCAAGCAAGGTTCTAATCATGGTCTGGCCTCAATGATACAAAATAAAACACAGGTGCTAAATTCTTGAAATACTGTGTTTACCACTCTTTTTATCTCTTATGATACTTACATCAGTTTACCAAGTTAGTTCTGATAAAATGTATTTATTCCTGTTTTAAGATAAGGATGCCAAGGCACTGAGATTACATTATTTCTAAAGCCATACATTCATCTAACAAGGACTAGAGGAAGATTTTTCTGCTGCTTTAAGTGACCAGATGACATGCTTAGGGTATCAATGTTGTACATGAGTGTTGAAATTTTAGAGCATAACTATGCTATATGTTAATCTGTGTCATTTAAAATTTTTTCATGTTATAGAAACACGAGATCAAAAAAACCTCATCAAGAAGCATGGGACCAACACAGTCCCCATCAAGGATTATGAAAACAAAAACTCCCAAATGTCCATATATGAGAACATGAAATTTTAAGTCAGTCATACTTTTGTGTGAATACTGGTTTTACACTTACTGTGAGTTCCTATGTGAGATAGTGTACCTCTCTGGGCCTCAGTTTAGTCATAACTATTTGTTTGAAAAGGAGCTGGTGCTGCAAATATTTAAATAGGCACATCGATGTCCTGAATGAATTGATGGTTCTGTCAGCTAAAAATAAAAGAGAAGTAGACATCAGAAAGACACAAAGTATTTTCCCTCTAACTTCAGTACCATGAAAATTCAGAATAACTATTCCACTCAGTCTTTACAGAAATGAAGTGAGTTCATTTGTTTCTAGAACAAGGGTCAGAACTACAGATTGCTATCTGTTTTTTGTACAGCCAGAAAGCTTTTGAGATGGTTTTCCATTTTTTAAATGGTTGAAAAAAAATAAAAATAATATTGTGTGGCATATGAAAATTATATACATTTAAATATAAATTTCCCTACAGTTTTATTGAAACACAGCCACACCTTTCAATTAGGTATAGGTTATGGCTGCTTTGGGGCTGTAATGGCAGAGTTGATTAGTTGCAACAGATACCATATGGCCCACAAACCCTAAGTATTTACTACTTGGCCCTTTACAGAAAGTATTTGCTCACTCCTGTTCTATTATGATGCCAGGCACTTACGAAATGCTAAAAAATATATATTAGTTTCGTGACTCTTTTCATTGCTTAGTTCAGAATCCACCTGAGAGAAAGAAAGACTCTAAAATCACGAATGATAATGCTGTGGTTATTTAGGATCTTGCTTTAGATCCTCAGAAAAATATATATGCAGAGTTAAATTCTGCTGTTATCTGCACCACTTTGCTGAGACTGTGGCTAGCTCATCTCAGGCTTAAATATTCATTGACAAGTTTAATGTATATGCCAATGACTCACCTCCAGGTGGTAATAATAAATCCTAACTACTGAAAACGTGCACAGAAGAAATTCTAGAGTGCATGAGACCCAATTACAAACAAGTATGATTAGTTTTCTGATCAGCTACCACGTGGCAAGCTCCGTTTCTTACCTTTTAATTATAGCTTAATCTGTTGAGGCCACCATGACTACTCAGCGGTGGCCCCTCTGTAAGTCTCACAGTTCCTTATATTAGACTCCATTTTAACGAATGTCATATGTGTTGACTACTGCTGTCACTCTTGGCCTTCCTCTAACACCTGGCATTCTTTCTTATACCTATGTGTATCTACTTATGCCAGGAAGTGCTGCTTTCCTCAGGTACTTCTGTGTTCCCTAGTCGCTGCTATCACCTGCTACATTAAAAGCACTGTGATCTTTCTAAAGAATGTGTCACTGAGTGGAGAATAACTGTCTCTTATTTTTATGTCACATTCGACTTAAGGAAGCTACCAGGCTTCCATTAAATTAATTTAGCAGGTATGACTATGAACTATTTACAAATAATTTCTCATTTATAAATCATGCCTTTTCTCTATACCCCAAGATTCAGAATAAATAAGTCCAATAGTGGAAAAAGAATAGTTCAGATTGAGAAACAAATTATGTTTCAGAACAGTGCTCTAATTCACCAATCCTTCCTAACATACAGGCTGTGTTTTAAGGTTAAGCTTTATACACGAACGATGATATTAATTTTTTCAGGAGACTGCAGATTTCTTTGTGCAAATTGACTTCTGAAGGGTCAGCTCCATAGTTTTTCCAGGTTGGTTTAGCCATGTAAGAACCATAGTGGTCTTCCAACCAAGAGTGAATTCTTAGTGCAGTATTACCTGTGACGTTGAAATAACAGTGCTTCAATAGGGAAAAATATCACCGTGTGCCAGTCATGGAAACAGTTTTAAAAAACCCTCTTTCATTCTGCCATACACAAAGTATAAGATACAAAGCATAAGTTCATTAATATCTAAAATTGTGTATATGCTTATTTATGTTTATTAATTCCTAAAATTATTCTTACCATGTGTAAAGTCTTTCCATTTTACAATTATGCAGAGATTTTTAAGTTATTCTGAATTTTCATGGTATTAAATTTAGAGGGAAAATACTTTGTGCCTTTCTAATGTCTCCTTCTCTCTTATCTTTAGCTGACAGAACCATGATTTCATTCAGGACATCAATGTGCTTATTGAAACACTTGCAAAACGAGCTCCTTTTCAGACAAATGTGACCACAACATGGTTTTGGTCAATGAGTTATACGCATAAGAGTACTGGAACTTTCTGAAAAAATATTGTGTTTCCTGATTAAAAAAAAAAGAAAAGATAAATAGAACTGGTATTATGGTCTCCTTACACTGCTCGTCCTTTTTTCTCATCCTAAAAACATAATATCTAGAATTGCAGCTACAACTATGTGATTGTGAGGTAACAAGCATAAAAATAAAAGCCAATACACAAAAGACAGTGGAGTGGAAAGAATGGTGAGTCTGTATCTGGAATCTCTGCAGGCACTGTTATACTAAACCAACGTCTGCAACCACTTCCAGAACTCTTGATTGCAAGAAAAAATACTAACTTCTATTTGTTTTAAGTTACTATTGCAGTAACTTATTTCTTATTTGCAGTTTAAAAAATATTTCTAACTGATAGATTAGGTTTACCCACATAGAACTTTTGATTTTAATGATTTTTTTAACTTAAATAATTATTTTATATAGTCAATCTAATATAAAGTTTCATCTGTTTTAAATATAGTTTATTGAAAAGGACTTACATCTGGCAGCTTGCATACTTTTAAAAAGCATATTCTGTCATCCAGATGTGTATTTTATATTGAATCATGTAACACTTAGCATTTAAATTCTTACATACTAAATATCAAATGAATATTTGTTGATGAATAATAATTTGGCCGGAGAGAAAAAGAGATATTTCAAAAAAGGCTATTTACAGAACTAAATGATTTGTTTTAGGGAATAAAGGGTAAAAGTGAAATAATGTCCAAAGAGAAAACGGTGATATGGTTATAATGTGGTGATACTACATGATGCTATTTGTAGTATAGTATTAATTTAATTGATTAATAGCAATTAATTAAAATTACTCTCCATGTATATACCTTGTTGCTGGATTATTATTTAGAATATTGTAGTAGCGCCCATATATTCACTACCTACTCTGTTTCATGTATATAATCTATTCAAATATCTTATTTAACTCTCACTACACCTTATAAAAATATATCACTAAATACATCTGATAGATAAAAACGTGGAGGGTAGTATTTAAAATGTTCAAGTTCTAATGATCTAGTGGGAGAAAAAGGTAAGGATTGTTTCTAATGCATAAACTACAACTATAAATTACACATTTTTCTACTTAATGTGACCATAAAAAATAATTTTCAGGGTTTTGACAGATTCCTAGGAAAAATAGTCAAGAGCACACTTAGTATTTTAAATTAAGAGTCACCTATAAAATATGGCATTTTCAATGAAAAATAGAAGCAATATTTAATAAAGTTTTTGTAAGATTTTAATTACAGTATTTTTAAATGAACATATGATTTATTTAAACCATTTACTGTACTAGTGCCAAGAAGATTTATTTTTGTTTCAGTATTTGGACGGTATTCGTAAAAATAGATAATATGAAATCACAAAAATCGCACATGTGTCTTGCCTGAATCAGTAAATATTCAGTTAGATTAACAAAGAAATAAAATTTCTTTTCCAAACTCATCAGATTCATTCAGCCTAATTTTTCAGGCCTGATGCACCAAAGCACAACATGTCCTATAAAATCATGTTTTCTCCTTACACTTCTCCAAAAGTATCCTGTGCAACTACGAATAGTTTCAGCCTGTTATCTTCGTACCCTAATCTTTAATGCACTGCACTTTATGGCATTCCTCCATTCTTCACATGCCCTCCTTTTCCTTTTTGTTTATCCAAAACTTACCCATTTGCCAAAGCCACTACACACCATGCCTGGAAAAATTCTTTAATAACTCTTGCTCAAGACTACTCTTTCACATAGTTTATATCACACACATTAACACTTTGTTACATTTTAACAGCATTTTTCATTAATGTGTATTTTATAATTATACTTACGCTCTATAAGGGCATGATTGATTTTTTTAAAAATCTCCCCACAAAACTTAACATTCTTAAACTATAATAAATATATTTTTTCTAAATTGAATTAAACACCTCTATGTGACAGGCAGGTCTAACTAACTAGAGCGTACCTTGAAACTCTCTTCAAAATGCATAAAATTCCTTTGAGACACATTTCTATAGGTAGGTGGATATGAATGTAAATCTGTTCTCCCTTCTTTTGCATAGATTTCAGGGCTCTTCCTGTGCCAGAACCATGGATCAGGTAACAGAGCAGATTCTATTACTATTGTAATTGCAAGTTGACTGTTTTATCTGAACACTTCTTTATACCTTGATGAAGATCTGAGGCATTTCTTGTAATACTAATAAAGCAGTGCTTTTAGGGCAGCCTCTTCCAGAAAGTTGATCATGACACCTGTAAGATAAAATTTAAAAGTTCCTATAATTTATTATAAAATATTAGCTGAATACATTCACATGTACGCATAATTCTTTTGCTATTTCAAGTAGGAATCAATGCTGAAAATTGGCTGTTTGCTAATGGCCTCACCCATGCTTGTGTTGACAAGGCGTTTTGAAGATGGTGATTACTGTTTCCAGTGCACAACCTCTTCTAAAAGAATCTTTCCAAAAGATAGCTATGGTTTTTCCCATTTTGAATATTGAATATATGCCCTTCCTCCAACCTAAGTACATCTGAATGGATGGGGAAGACTCCTGCTTCAAAGAACAATCTATCAATTAGACTAATTCAATCAGTCTCTCCTGATAAATCTGAGACAAATATACTGAGCAGAAAAGAAGATAAAGTTAAGACAGAAAAGAAATTTAAAATCAATCTCTTCTAAACAATTCATAACATCACGAATTTCCTCTTTTTCTGAGATTCTATGCCAACCTCATGGATATTTTAGCAAAAATTTGTCTTTGGACTGTGAAAACAGAAATCTGGCCATGGTGGATAAGTGAGAATCTACATAAAAATATGATTAAGTATAATGAAATTTAATTTCTTATTTCAGTCTAATTCTAATACATGTAGTTTGTCTAAAATTTTATATTTATGACATTCATTAGTATTTTGGAAGTTAAATACTGTATATGAAATAAATCTATTTTCAATATCTTCTGGTATCTTAAATGCCAATATCTATTTGTTAATTTTCTCAGTTCACTTGCTAGGTCAATTTACTCATTCCATAAAGTTATTGGAACATTGCAGTGTTAGCAGAAATATTGTTCTAATATCTTAAAAGTTGCATTTGCCTTAGCTGAAAAGCATTCTAAAAGTACATGCCCACAAATGATATCTCTAAAATAAGTTTAAGTTTTGATAGAAGTAAATAGTTACTGGCTAAAAGAAGAAAAAACATGCTTTTCTTTTTAAGATGATTCCAAATTTTATGTAAAGTCATGGTCAATAAGAGTAGCTGTTACTTGCACAGAATGTGTGTGTCTTATTTCCAGTCCATCATTCACCTTTTTATGATCGATTTTTAACTCCATTTAATAGATATTTCTTTCCTTTCAAACTGTCTACCTTACTTTATCTCTAGCAAATCATGATAGTGTTATTCAGTCTCAAGGCAGTTAGATTTAGAATTAGAATATACTCATAATAATGTTTTACTATCAAAATATTATCAACAAATATAAAAATATTGACTTTTAAATAATTGAAAACATAATTGTTTTGATATTTTAGAACTATAAAGAGTGTATGAAATCCAAGTGTATGATTAATGTAGGAATGATTGTGTATGAAAGGGGAATGGCTTCTTTATTGGTAATGAAAACGAAATTTTGTAGAGTCATTTCAAGATTAAACACCTGCAACATGTTCTGATATCCAAGAACAGAACTAGGCTAAAGCTAAAATGGAGCGTATGTGATCATTTTCAGCATTATAATTTCCTGCAAAATTTGAGTGATTTGCAGAACTGTGATAGATTTCCCATGAATAGGATAGTAGCAAACGCTTTGTAGATTCAAAAATAGTTTTGCTGAGGCAATGAGATGTAATATGATATCAGATTAGAAACTGTTCATATTTTATCAAGCTGTTTGTATTTTAGAAGCTCAGAAAGAATTTGTCTCTAAACATTGCAAAATCCTGTTTCCCTTACTTTATTTTATTTTATTGTTTTGCATTTTGCTTGCAATATTTTTAATTCCCTTAATGTCTCCTCAGATGAAAAAAATAACTGTAGTCACTTTAATAATTATTGTATATTATTCTACAATAATTTTATAAGTATAATTATCAAAACTTATAAATTTGTATTTTCAGGGTGATTTTAAAAAAATTGCTATCCTAAAATAGTTTAAAAATCAGGAAGAAAAATTCATGGATCCCTATAGAGGTATCTATTCCTAGCAGACAGAGACCTGAACTGACTGAACAATGAAGGGCTATGGAAGAGCTGTCAAGTTTGTTTCATAGGTTTACTCTAACACGACCAGTGACTGAAAACCACACTGATTGATTTCATACAGTATTTGTTTATATTTATGGGCCCTGATTTATACCAATATCAGATTAAGACACCATTTTTATGGGGTAGGAGACACAGAGGGGTTTATATTGCTTAATCATATTTATGTGTCAAGTAGCAAAATCTTGACACTCAAATATAAACTCATACAGAAATGTGTATGTCCTGAAGTTATTGAAATGTGATAAAGCATTAAAATAAAAGTTGAAGAATATAAAATATTCTTAATACAAAGACAGAAATTTATTTCATATTTATCCTCTATGAGTAATTATATTTCCTATGGTATCAACCAGAATTTGCACTTATTCATTATTCATGGTAATATCGCATGCTGACACAAGACATTAAACATGGCAAATGCTCAAACATGGAAATGGACACTCCTCATCAAAACCTATTTCTTCTTTAATTTTTAAAAATTGTTTGAAGCTGCTGAACTTCACAAGTTAAAATTACACTTTGTAAGTATGTTTTGCACCTATGTCAGATGTTCACAAGCATTTGTTTGTGCAAATATGTAATTTTAGCTCTACCATCTTTTGCTTTTTATTTGTGCCAATAGTATTTTTATTCCTTTACTTCTCCATTACTCTTTTCTTTTGTGTTAATCAGGAATTTCACATTAATCCATTTTATCTATTAGTTTTTGTTATCCATTTTAGTTTTATTCTTTTATTGTTTACACTGAAATAAAAACATGAATTTTTAACTTATTTATGTCTACTATATCTTATATTTGCCATATCCCAAACAATGCAAAGACCCTTAGCAGAATTTAATTCCATGTGTCATGTTCATTCTCATTCTATTGCTATAATACATTTTATTTCTTATGTTACAAGCCCATAAGCATTTAAATTCAGGTTGTTTTAAACAGTCAGTTTCCTCACATATTTCCACATATGAGGCCTATCTGGGGAAAATCCAGCCACAAATGCCTCTATTTTTCATATTACAGGGCTAGACACTTTCCAAACAGCCCTCATACACTAATTCTCTGCTGTGCATTCATTCTTGTACTTTCCTACTTCTTATGAGATCTTTTTGTAGGCTAAAGAATTTTCTTCAGTATTTCTTATAGTGCAAGTCTGTTTAATCACTTCATTATCACTTCTATTAGTTCATTGTGTTCACCTTTTTTCTATGTTTTTATTACATAACTTGACATTTATTCATATTTGATGATTCATCCATTAACATTGACATCAGGTTCCTCTTTAGGTCTGTGACTACAGACCGCTTTATCTCTTAAATGTCTATCACGTTTTTCTTTCTCATTCACGTGCCTAGTGCATCTTACTGGATGTCGGCTATTGCTGAGGCCCCACAACATGGGCTCAGTTTTAAACTTCTTCTAGAGTAAGTGTATTTTAATTTTGTACTTACTTCTTATGTACAGCCTTGAATCCAAGAGCTTGGCCTATTTGAATTATCAACTCAATGCCTGGGTTGGTCAAAATCATTCCACTCTGGTTGGGCTGGAACTCTAGTAACCTCTGTAGTAGTTTGCAACCTCTGACGTTTCCGTTCAGCTCTGCTATGTTTACCCGTGCCTTGCCTTGTGTGTGTACAACTTGTCAGTTAGTCAAGGATCTGTTGGAAGTTTTCGTGCAGAATTTGAGATGTAGTCTTTGAGTCTCCCTTGTTTTCTATACTTTGTCCCCTAACTTGGCCCCCTTTGGCAAACCAGAATAGCAATCTCTGCTTCCCCATCCAATAGATAATTGATCTAAGTTTAAGCTCTCTTTCTTTTATGCAACTTGAAAAATGGTTTCTGAGAGAAAGTGAAGGCACAAAGTATGGCTTACTTTGTGTACTGTTCTTTTTTCAAGAATTGTAGGCCTCTTTGTTGTCTAACCCCTGAAATCATTGCTTTACATATATTACCTGTATTTATAGTTGATTATGATAGTAAAATGGGGCTTCTGTAATAAGGATAATACCAACTACTTCATCATAGCCAGAACCAAAAGCCCCAAATATTTTTATAATATAAGTAAAACATTGTTTTCCTTCAAGTTTCATAGCTTAATCAAAATTTGTACCTACTTTATAATTATAATATATTAGTGGAAACTTTTGAGTTATAATATTGTATGTGTTTATTTCTAGACTTCTTGGAAAATGACAGAAGAGAGCAAGAGCTTCCCAAATCAACAAGAACTTCCACACACCACCATGACTCAAGAGTGTAGCTTATTTCTTGACTCATTTAATTGTAGACCAAGCTAAGACTTTCAACTAGACATGGTTTTAGTTTGAAATAATAAAAACAAAAGCATGTTCATCAGAAATTAAATTGAGGCTACTAAATCTTTTTCAGTAGTTCCAGAATGGTCATGAGATGCAATAATAATTGGTTACTGACAATGAACACTAGATTTAAACGTAAAACTTAGAGGTGAAAGACTACATATCCTAGTATGTGTTTCCTCAACCACAAAATTGATACTTTCTAGGAATTGAAATATAGAGATTCTAAGCCTATTTAAAAAGACCAGAGTACAACAGTCCAATGAAATGTGACCAATTTGGAGGAAAAAGTCATCCTTTATAAATGGTAAAGCATTTAAACATTTCTTTAAAATGTACTATTATAAGGAATGTTAGTGAGGACCCTACAATACATATTCAGTGGGTTAACTATTGCTTATAGGTGAGTGCCAGTGAAAAATTATTTTTGATGTTGTAAATTATGTATTGGACAGAGAAGAGGTCACAAAAGTAAAATTGTATTTCTAGCTTAAGAGGTTATAGGTTTTTCTTGCTTGCATTAACAATTCAGGGATTCAGTAATTTGGCTATGTTATAGATTCTTCATTTTCTGCCAAACTTCGTGTTGTTCAGAAAAGGCAACACACATCTCTTTTGATTGTAATTATGCCAAGAATTTTTAACAGCCCATATAAGACACATAAAGAAAAAAATGCAAGGGAGATGCTTCCTTAATTCATATGAAGTCTTGATTAGGAGCTCAATTTTATCAGACATTTAATATTACATTTTATACTCATTTACCCTTTTTTTAAATAGAAAATAATGACATGCCAATTGTATATGATTATGGATAGCTATTTATTGAACTAGGTATTACTTCTACACTTAATTATATTTTGTTTGGAGGTTAATACTATATTACAACTGTAGCTTTTGTTTGAATCTATTTTTGTAGTTTCCATCTCTCATTAGTACTTAGATTGCTGGTTCGTGGGTTCTCTTGTTTTTTATTTTTTTCTACTTCTTTCTTCTATTCCTATGCCTATTCTCTAGTGTTTCATTATTCTTTTTGATAAATTTAAGGGCATTTACTGGTAGAGGAAAAGAAATAATTCATGTTGCCATATGCTAAAGGCTTTGATAAACAATGTATTTATAACCTAAATAAAAACATGCCATGCTTTTTATTTCTAATGAATACATTTGGTTTTTATTTAATTTGTCTCTGTGTCCTTTATTCTACATGGCTATAGGATCATTGTGATTACTGTAACCTATCCATCTCAAATCATGCAAATATGTTGTGAAACTAATCATGTATACTCAACGTCTGCATTGTTCAATATGTTTTATCACTTTGTGCTTTTCCTATATGAAAGAAAACTTAGAATCATTTTTTTACTTACAAATGTAAAACTAGTGTGTATTATGTTGCCAATAATGCGACTCCAAAAAGACGTGATTAGATTCATGTTTCTATTAACATCCTTACTTGATGGCAGCACGATTTCTTTAAAGTCTAACCCTATTTCTGGCCTAATTGTTTTTATTATTTAGCCATCACTTACTAAGTATTTTACAAAGTTAATTTAAGTTACATTGGTAAGTCTATTGAAATTAACAAATCACATAGTTGCATGTTTATTATTATTAAATATTACTTAGAAATAAAGTCAATGTATACTTCATAAATTGAAACATGCCTTTCTAACAAGTTCTGATATGCCAACCAACAAATAGATCCTTATTCGTATTCATGGGATTCTGTGACCAATATCTGGCTGGTAAAGTATGTGCCGAAATCAATCAAGTTGTAGATACATGCTCAAGACGTACAGGGGGAGTCACTAGGTCTGCTCATAAAATTGCACTTTCCATCTCACAGCAAAAGCTATTTTTTCATTAGAGTTCCAAATATCTCAGCGTTTGGTGGAGTCTCCAAGTAATTAATGCAGTGAAGAACATTACTAGGCTCTAGGAAACAATAGGCTTCTATCAATCAACATATATTTGAATATGAACAGCTTTTAGAAAAGTTTTGGGTATTTTTTTCTTTCACTGACATTGATGTTAATTAAGTATCATAATTTAATGAACCCCAAAAAGATTGACATTTGTACAATTAGTCTTCACATGGCATGAAACTCTTATCTTTTAAATCTGAATTTCAGGCAACTGGTACTGTCATTATGCACACAGAACTTTGACACCAGCCTCTAAGTCTCTCATTATACTCCTAAACATGGCATCATAAAATAAATGAAGCAAGAAAAGGCTTCAGTCACAAATTTGCTTTACTCAAGTGAAAAGAGCATATAGAACAAATAGAGA
The DNA here is from genome assembly GCA_004026885.1 of Lyroderma lyra. Lineage (NCBI taxonomy): Eukaryota > Metazoa > Chordata > Mammalia > Chiroptera > Megadermatidae > Lyroderma > Lyroderma lyra. The sequence goes on along the minus strand of PVJL010009810.1, from coordinate 33,826 downwards.
TACCACAGAATCTGGCAAGTTTACTGAAAATCCAGGGCAGCCATAGTGGGATAACAAAATATTAATCTGTAATGTGTATTTATAGTTACAAATATTATTGTATGCATTTTCATGTATTATACATTCTAGATGTTTTTTTACTTTTATACACCCCAATTTCCTGACTAATTATCCAACTGAAGGATGCATTTCCCCTGCATTTTTTAATCTGCCTTTGTTTTAGAGGTAAAATACTTAGCTTTTGTACAACAGTCACTGACAAAAGAATGGAATCAGAATAACTGGGTTAGTCCACTATTTTTTCACTTTTTAGGGTAACATGACATTTTTCAAAACAAGAAGAAATTCAATTTGTTTTATCAAGAAGCAGATTTTGAATTGATTTTAACTATGTGATTTTAACAGTTACTTAACCTATCGGAGCCTCCATCTCCACATTTCCTCATTTGGGGCATGTGTGTGTGTGTGTGTGTGTGTGTGTGTGTGTGTGTATTAGAGAGAGAGAGAGAGAGAGAGAGAGAGAGAGAGAGAGAGAGGTAGGTTATCCCTACACTCCAGAGTTCCATAAGTTAGGAAATGGCTACTTATTTATTTCAAAATTATCGAATCACTGTTCTGATAGTTCTTTTTGTCATGTAACAAAGGTTTATAATTTAATTTCAAAATTAAAATTGACCAATACTCCAGGAATTTAGTAAAACCTTTGCAAAGCTATTTTTTACTAATTGAGAATACCTGATGATCTGAGACCTAAAATTAGAGAAGAAAGAAAAGGTTATAAATACTAATAAAGCAAAGAAGATACCTAGAAAAATAAAATGTATTTTAAAATATATTTTGTTATAACAATGCATTATTTACTATAGATTAATCTTACACAGATTAAAACATCTCTACCTAGCAATTTTTTATTGACTGTTTTTATGGATGCTTGTATACTTATCCTTGTATTAAGAATGATACTTTTTAAATCTAATTAAAATTTCCTCATTATAATTTTTGTCACATTAATTATTTATCCAAAGTTAAAGTAAATCAAAAGTATTTGAGTGTATTAAACATTAAAAATTCTAAGAAAATCCTATAAAATAAAATTTATCTCTAGTCTCTAAATAATTTTTTGCCAAATTAAATAAAAATCAGAAAAGGTAGACTCATAGAGTAGGCTAATAAATGCAAGAGTCTGGAGGTGCAAATGAGGAGATGTTGGTCAAAGGTACAAACTTTCAGTTATGTGTAAGTTCTGGGGATCTAAGGAACAGCACGATGACTGTAGTTAACAATACTATATACTCAAAAGTAGCTATAAAAATAGAGCGTTAATGTTTTCATTACAAAAAAAAATAACTATATGAGGAGATGGATGTGTTAACTAACCTTACTGTGGTAATTATTTCACAATAGTACATGTATCATATCATGTTGTATACAGTACACTTGCACATTGCTATGTCAATTATATCTCAATAAAGCAGAAAAATCAGTTCTCATGGCTTAAAACTGTATACAAAAATATCTTCTCATAAATAGTTTGTATTTAAAACTAGAGACAACCCATGATTATGGATCTCAGTAGAAGTTAATTGCACATCTGCACTAGATAAAATCTAAAACTTCCATTAGTACAGTAGAACAGGAAGCTACCTGCCTTTGCAAATCTCAATCGATGACACATTTTTGGGACTGGGTATGTATTAGCAGGCTTTATGTACTATTTTCTTTTTCATGGTGGTAATGACCATTTGACTAATATTTTCTATAACATCCTCAAAAAGACCTCAGTGCCTGCAAAGAATTTTTCTTCATAGAATCTGCTTTTAAGCACCAAATGACAGGCATTTTTTCCCAATAATTTGTTACATTTTTAACTAACAAAAATGAACAATTTTAATATATTTAAGACTTGAGTTTTAGGAAAAATGTCAGATTTCTCCATTTCTAATTTTAGTCCAAACCATGGAAATCCCCAATAAAACAGCATTAGTTGGAAAAAAAATAATTGACCGGAATAACAAGGACTATACTGCAAATGAGTGCCAACCATGAGTGTTTTCCAGATAACTCACAATGTTTGATTTTTTTAAATTCCTATCCTCTTTTAAAAATCATTACGTAAATGTGCAAAAGAAGTTGTATACCATGGTGCCTTCTATGGCCTCTGCTGCCTTCTCAGCTGACAGTTTCCTGGCCATACAGACCTGAGGTGAGTTTTGAGAGCAGTGAAAGGTGCACCAGGAGTGCTGCCAAAAACCTCTGCAGAGGCCTTACCTGAGGACTCTGATGCTTGGAGCAAATGGCCCTCTGCAGAACTGGACCTGGGAATTACAAGGGAAAATACCAGATGGTGAAAAAAGGAGAAACAAGAAAAATAGAAAGGGCATTGAGGAGAAACAACAAGAGCGAGGAGTGAAAGTCAGTGTTTTGGAGATCCCTGGAATATCCTCTGTTCACGGTAATGTGATGGCTCTATTTTTAGATCTTATATATCTTTATGTGGAAATTTCTTTTTCTTAAGATGTCTTAAATGAGTTTCATACCTCATTAAAGCAATTCATTGGTTCAGAAAATTTCTTGGATTGCTAATGAATTTTGGATGCCTCAACTCCTGCATATCTTACATTATAATATAGCTACCATTTTCAACTATGTTACACTGGAGAAGGCTAGATCGGAAAAGAAAAAAGGAGCAAGAAACAGAATGCTCTATTACATCAGGCACATTTCTATATTGGCTTGGCTCCATTCAGTAATAAACTATGTTGACGTAATTGAGAGAAAATTGCTTGCACTTCTGAGTATTTTACTTCTTATCTAGCAGCTTTATACATTTGTTTCAGAATAAAACTTCTGAAAGATGATTACTTAATAATCAGATGATAACATATTTTTTCCCCACATGAACAGCAGGTCAGCTTAGTAGAAGAATATACTAATTATTATTTGCCACCAAACCTAGATAATCTCTATAGCAATTGCTATCAAACCGTTTGGTTATGGGACTTCTTTTACTTCTTAAAATGTAATGAGGACCCAAAAAAGCTTTTGTTTCTGTGGAGTATGTCTATTGATATTTTCCTTATTGAAAAATACAATGAAAAAAGTTTTTAAATATTTTTTTAAATAGTAAGAAGATGTTTCTTTAAAAAATAAGACTATAAACATAATTACATCTAAAAAATTATCAGTGGTATTGTTTCACATTTTTGCAAATATTTTTAATGCCTGGCTGATAGAAATAACTGGTCCCATACCTGCTTCTTTATTCAGTCTGTTGCAATACACTGTTTGGTTAAAATTATGATGATACTCCGACCTTAAACATAGATGGAATGGGACAAAGAAGGACCTCACAGTCCCCTGAAAAGGTGTGAGGGACCTCTGGACGACCTCAGATCACACTTTGAGCACTACTGTTCTATACGTATCCTTATACTTACATATGTCTCTCTTCATTAACCTCCTCACACTAATTATTCCTGGTCTGTCCTTGCATTTTTTTTCTTTCATGTTGCACATGTTTTTATTTGTTTCCCCTTTCTTTATCTATCGGTCTCTACCTTATCTCTTTAATTGTCCCTTTTCTTTCTGACCTATGAGTATAATTCTCCTTTCCACGGTTTTTCTGCCCCTGAAACTTCTCTCCACTGTTCTATCCAAGTGATATATGAAAATAAAATAGGTATTTCTTTAAAAAAATCATTGTCCATGATCTTGGAAAGATACATATTTCTTATATATTTCTCCACATACATTCTCTGTAAATGGCAAAATCTAGTCATATATGCAAAAAAAAAAGTCACCCTTAATCCCCATGTTCCTTCAATATATATGTCTACTTTCATTACTTTCTTTCCAAAATATATCATAAATATTTCTACTTTTCTCCAATTTTATTTTTCTAAGTCCAAAGTCAGTTTAATCTACTCTCTCCCCTCTGTCTAATATTGCAAGTTTCCTAATTACCTTTCCTTCTCTCCCCTTGCCTAGCCCTGCCACCACTCAGTGGCCAGCATGATTGTAAGTTTTCTTGTTGACCCCAGTTAGTCTTCTTTTCCAGCTGTTAGGAGGATTGGCTGATAATAATACACAGCCTGATCTCCCCTGGAGAATAGACTTACATGAATAGGAGCTACTTCCTCCAGGTTATACCCCCTTATAGTCCCAGAATAGAAAACGGCCAGGACCAATGGGGTAAAAAAGGCTGCCCCCAACTCAGGGACTAACTCTGTGATGCAATTTGTGCTCCAGAGCTTCCACATGGCATCAGACTGAAGTTAGTCTCCATGAAGAGCATATTCTTGCTTCACTTGCTCCCATTCTCTGGAGATGCTGATTCTCATGCTCTGCTTCAAGGAGACCCAATCTAAGACAAAAAATAAAATCAATAATCTATATCAAATTATGTAATATTTTTCTTAAAACTCTCTAATGAATTCTAAACTTATTACTCCCACAAAATAATGCTTTCTTTAACTGATGTCTGCTGACCCATCTGACATCGTTTCCTGTCAACCAGCTAAGATGGAAAGTCCTCCCCAGGGTATTTACTATTGCTATTTCTTCTGTCTGGAATGCTTTTCCTGGATCTTTGTAGAGCCAGTTGGTTAAGTTCAGATTTTAGTTCTGATGTTTCCTTCTCCTAGAGGCCTTCTGACCACTCTATTTAAATGTGCCCTGCACCTTCACTTCCTCAGTCTTTCTGTTATATTAATACTTTGAATTTTTCAGAGTATGCATTACTATTGAAAATTATCTGACTTATTTATTCTTATTTATTTATTTATTCACTAGAATGTAAGAAATAGTTTTTGTCTGTGTTGATCACTGCTGCATTCCTAACACATAGAACTGACTTTGTCACATAGCAAATGCTCAATAAATATTTGTAGGCTTGAATTAATATTAAGTTGTAATTTGTACAACTAATTTTAAAACAATATTTTCTAATGCTAATTTGTTAATTTACTCACCCACTCAGTCAACCAATATTTTAGAGCAGTTATTTTGCAGAACATTGAATTTAATATTATAAAGGTTAGAAACCTGTAGCAGACACTGCAAGTTTTCTCCAACATCTGGTTCTCTTCTTCCCAGGAACACAAGAAAACCAGACTTTTTAGCCTCCTATGGAACTTGGTGGATCTATGTGATTAAGTTCTAATGGAATGAAATGTTAATGAAAATGAAATGGCTCTCTCCCATTCCAATACATTAAAGAGCCAGTGTGCCTCTTCTAGCTTTTTTTGTTGTTGTTCCTCGGCTATCTAAATAGGAGGGTGGGGTGGGAGGGGAGAAAAAACAAATGTCTAGAAGGTGACTCTAGCAAACAATGGAGCCAAAAGATTATCAGGAGCTTAAATACCTGAGTCATCACTTAGAGAAAAGATACCCATGTTGGAATTGGTATTAGTAAAAAATAAATTTCTGTTGGATTAAGATTCTGAGATCTTATTTCCTACAGATGCAGGCACATTATTTTCATGACTAAAAACGGAGAATCAATAGTAGGTAATTTTGTCTTCAAAAAATGTATAATCTAGTATAAGAAAAAGTAAGGAAATAAAAGTGTATTAGTTACCTATTGCTGTAAAGCAATGAAACTGCAAACATTTATCTCAAAGATTCTGAGGGTCAGGAATTCAGGTGGTTTAACTGGTTGGTTCTTCCTCGAGGTCTCTCATAAAGTTTCAGTCAGGCTGTTGGCTGGATCTGATGTCATTTCAAAGTCAGTAGGAAGGATTATTTTCCAAGGTTACTACATGGGCGGGTCTTAGCTCTTCACTACGTAGACCTCTCTAAAGGATGCCTGAGTGTTCTCACAATACCCATTTCCGCCAGCGTGATTGATTCAATAGAGAGTAAGAATTAACATCCTGGAAGAAAACCACAGATCTTTATAACCTATTCTTGCAAGTGACACGCCATTACTTCTTTCAAATTCTATTCACTAGAATAGAGTCAGTAAATCCAACCTTCTTCACTCAAGAGGAGCTGAAATAAGATGCACATTTTGTGACAAGTAGTATCAAAGATTTTGTAGACGTGTCTTTAAAATCACTACAATAAGTAATGCAAAGTTATGTGTGAAAAATTCCATAACAGTGGTATAGGGAAAACATTTTAAGAATGCATAAGTATATGAGACCAAGGGATAAGCACAAGTTTCAACAAAAGGTGGTCACTGATGACTTTTGATAAATGAAAGTGCAAGTAAAATTACTTTAGGTAGAAAAAGCAGGATGAAAGATATAAGAAAATGCAGAATCTGATTGAAGATTGGAAATAGTTTGGCCCTAGAAAAATTATGTGTAGAGGAGAAATATTTGGATTGTGACCTAATGCTGAGGTAGAAAGTCATCCATCCATTCTTGTTCTTCCGTGGTTTACAGATGGCCAGAAAAGAAAAAGAAAAGAAAAAAGGAAGAAAAAAACTCTTTAAATACTCAGGGCTTAATCAGCATAGGCCTGCTGTTACAGAAAGTGAAGCAGCAGCTGTGTGAGATGTGATGCAGGATTTTATCCAGCTGCCCGTCCCCAGCGTCCTTACAACACGGCTCGTACTAGATGAGATGTTTCTCACCAGCAGGGACAGAATTCAACTTTCCCTTTGGAGCTCGCACCCCATCTAAAACTGCACCCAGTGACATTTCAATGAATAATGCATTTTACTGACTAATATACATGTCAAATATATGATAAATACTTTTATGATCCCTTCTATTAAACAAGTGCTTTATCAAAAAAGCAAATATGTTTGAATAAGCTTCCTCACCTGAGATTATGCTAATACATAAAACCAGGCTAATAGGTTACTCAGATAAAACAGGGCCTGTGGAAGAAGAGATGGGGAATGGGTAAGTAAAGTAATTAATTGATCATTGTCAAACTGATCAATCAATTAAGTTTAAAGCCCAAACCAGTATATCCATCAGAGTGAAGTTTTGTTTAAACCACATTCATTGCAAACTTAGAAAATGAAAGAACACAACTGACCACCAAAGTTTGAAGTTCTCAGAGTGAATTTATATGATTCCTTTTATGTTGGGTGGAAAAATGATATTATTTTCATCAAAGTCTGTACAATGTGTAACGATAAAGGTAAGCTCCTACGATCTTTTATAGAACATAAACCTTCAGTATTTAGTATGCCATCACAATGGATCCCTCACCATAAGCAAACATGTTATAAGATGCAATTGATTCACTGTTTCCAAACAGAAGCCAGAGAACAACCAAGTCTTGTAATGACTAAACTAGGAACAATCGGGTCACGATATCAGTGTGCTTACCTGTTTACATAATACCCCTAAAATAGGTTTTGACAGTTTCAAAAACAATATAGTTTTTTTTGCAAATCGAGGATGACATAACTGTTTTATGATTTTATAAATGTAATAGAACATAGAATCCTTCTAGAGAGAAATGCCACTTTGATTTTCAATTAACTTAACCAAACAGGCTAAACACAATTAGTCACAATAATTTTTGCAACTTCATTATCTATCAAACTACTTTGGAAATCATTTCTGCTTTCATAGTTGGGATAAATAAATGTGGCATGACACACAGCAAGTCTTTTTGTCCCTGTGCTAGCTAAACTTGTATATCTCCTCTGTACAGCCTATTAACTAAGCTATAACGGGTGATAAAGGACTTTTGTGTCTTCTGCATAATTTTAAAAGATAAATGACAAATTTTTAACAAGTAGAATAAGATGGAGAATAGGATAAAATTCATGCTTATATTTAATAAAAATTAGGTGAAGAGTTTATTTAGAAAATACATGCATTGTAGTGCTACTCAACAATATGTTGTAGCATACTCACTACCTATGTCTCATGCTGACACGGCACAGTCCCTAAAGGTTATCTACCAATCCACAATAATAAATACTCACATTCTATGCAAACAGTATTTGCTCACACTTGTAAAACAAGTTACTCATATTGCTTCATTTATTTGTGTTTCTTTTCCTCACTCACTCACAAGTTTGGGCCAGTAGGTCTCATCATTGACTTCGGCAAAGTAATGATTAACCCAATGCTCTAACAAGGGTCTCTTACTATGTTATAGCTCTCAATTTCACAGATTTTTGTTTGTTTATTTTGTTTCTTTAACAAAATACCCATGTTTTGACATCACTGTTTGCAAAACCAGTTAACTCTAAACAGAGCAATTGAATGCAAATATATATATATTTAACCTACACAGGTTAAATCTGTATAGATTTATTTTAAAGAGAGAAAATACAACTTTCCAGGATGAACAAGTAATGTAGAAAAGTTAATAAAACAGTCAGTGGTAGAAAGCTTCAAATAGTTTCCAAAACTTTTTTCTTATATTATACACACACACTCACACACACACAGACACATACACATACACACACACGTATATATGTGTATATATATATATATATCTTCTTTTCTCCAAGTTGTTCATTTCTCTAAGCAGTATGTCATTCTCATAATTGTTTTAAAGCTTAATTTACATATCATGTCAATCTCTAAATGAAATCATCTTTAATGATACCTTCCTTTAATTTCCCATTAATGTTTTGACAGAGCATATTTCTTTTCACATTAAGAAATACACAACAACAGTATGTATTTTGGTAGTCTCAGCTCACTCCCAAAGAAGGTCAAAGTCATAGACATTTCGTAATGGGTGCCAAGTCACACAGGCATCCAGGCCTGCATTTGGAACTCAGCCCTACGTCTATTTACTTGGCACTTCAACATTCTCATTACAAAACCTGCTGCAATCTGAATGTTTCTCCACAATCCAGAAAACTAATTTTTCTGCTCATCTCAAAGTCTTTCTTTTGTGAATGGACTGAATTATGTACCCTCATAATTCACATGCTGAAGCCCTAACTTTCGATGGAACACTATTTGCAGATGAAGCCTTTTGGAAAAAATTAGGGTTAAATGAGTTCATGAGGGTGAGGCCCTCATCGTGAGATTAGCAGCTTTGTAAAAACAAGAGAGATTGCAATCTCTCTCTGCTATGTGAGGACCCAGAGAAAAGCCCACCTGCAAGCCAGGAGGAGGGCTCTCTCCAAGAACCAAATGAGATCTGACTGCCCAGCTTCCAGAACAGTAAGAAATAAATATCTATTATTTAAGTCACACAGTCTGTGGCATTTTGCTATAGGAGCCCTAGCTGACTAATACAAATAGTTATCCAATTGACTTCTTCATAAATACATTAAGAAATATGCACCCATTTTACCCCAAATTTTCTTAGTACTTTAATTTTTAAATAATTATTTCATATTAATTCATTCCAATTATGTTTGTCTATCTGTCTCTTGTTTGATTCCTTCTTGTTGATGAAATATTCACTATTTCTTATAATTCTAGAAGTTTTTCAGGAGGGCTTTAATATGAATTTTTAATTATTACAATTTTTGTAGAAGTATATAACATTGAACCAATAAGGATTTAGGGGAGTTCCCTGGTGGTGTAGTGGCTAGGTTTCAGTGCTCTCAACGCTGCAGCCTGGCTTCAATTCCCAGCCGGGAAACTACCTCCCCCCAACTAAAAAAAAAAAAAAAAAAAAAAAAAAAAAAAAAAAAAAAAAAAAAAAAAAAAAAAAAAAAAAAAAAAAAGAGAGAGATTTAGCTTAAATAAAAGCACAGATACAGAAGTATAATAAAAATAAAATTAGTTGATCTATGAATTATGAAAGTTATTCCAATTCTAGAAAATTCAGTAGAAGTTAATGTCCAGAAGAAGCACTCCACTTTGCAGAATATCAAACAAATGGTGTTTTTAGTTAAAAAACAAAAGAAGGTTCTAAACTTGGATAAATCTTAAATTAAAAACAAAAATATGTAAAGGTATATTCTAATTTCTTACTGTCCTTTTTATATTTGATAATTGCCCTATAATCTATTTTAAGTCTTGTCTCATGAGAAGACATATATGTAAACTTATTTACACTCATATACATATATGTATATGTCCCAAGTTGGGTTCTCTGAAGCAAACCCTAAGGTAGAATTTGAGATTAGAGATGTTTTTCAGGGGAGAGAGAAGTCAGATTGCAATGAAGGACTGACAAAGTCTGGGCCAACGCCGTGCATGGCCCGAGGGGCCGGGCCTTTTAGCCTTGCCTCACGTAGGCACAGGTGGGGGCTGCTCTGGGAAGGGCGAGATGGCTCTCTGGGGCCGAATCACATCCTGAAAGAGCTTTACTGCTGGAAATGTCTGTGACTGCCTCTTCCATGGCTGAGGGGGATCACCTAAATATTTAAGATTACCCACTACTGTTACAGCATGGGTAAAAGCAAGCTGGGACCGTCTTGAGTGATGTCCTGTGTCAGAATACCCTGCAGACATACAGTGTATTGACCTTGTTGAAATTATTGGGATGGCCCTGACTACTTTCTGCCATGTGTACACCCCATCACCCAGCTACTAAGGTCGTTGCTACTACTCTTGAGAAAACTGCTTCACTATGGAAGATTTTCCTGGCCATCTGCTCATCCTCTGGTCACAACCCTTGCTCCATTAAACCCACAATGTCTTTAATTCCCTTTTACCACACACTTTACTAGGAGCGAATAGCACAGGAAGGGAATCTTACACCCAAGGGCTTATTCCCTCCTTTAGAAACGGCAACCACATTATGGATCCCTTGATTACCACCAGAGATATAAGATAAAATGCTTACTACATTTTAATCCTAAAATATCTGAAGATTCACTTAAACTAAATAAACCTGTTGGCAAACACAAAATACTTTTTTTCTTTGTTTCTTTTTAATAGAACCAAATGTTTTCTCCCCAACTCCCTTTTGAAAGGCTATCAAGTAGAAGGACCCCACTCCTTTCTCTAACTAGACTCTTTCTACGCTTGGGAAGCAGAGTGATGGAAGGAGTTTGTAAATTTAGGGAAGAGTAGACTGGCATGTGGGGCTGCACACTGCCCCTCTCCCTTGTCTGGGAAACCACCCTGCTCCTCCAGGAAAGATCTTCCACTTGGAGCTGCCTGCTTATGGATGGTAAGGACCAGAAGAATTCTGCGAATATGACCCACAGCCTGCACCTGACCTCTATTCATAATAAAAGGTATTTCTGATATACATCTTTCCTCTTTGTATAATTTCCTACCATTTTAGTATATAAACAGGAAAGAAAGCTCTCTGAGATGCCCAATGACTACAGTAACATAGACAAAACAATCAAAATCCTAATCTGTTTCATAACAGTGAGTTTGAATCACTTTTACATACATAAAATAATAACATGTAAATTTGAAGGAAAAATGTATTTTTTGATCCTACAGCAGTAAACTTCCTTCAAAATTCCACTTTTACTTCAAGATAATCAAACTCCTTATAAATGGTATGACTACTTTACCATAATACAACCCAATAAATATGTAAACAACTCAGGTTTTCATCTACTATACCAAATATGATGCTTTTGGTTTCTTTTTGTTTGTTGATTTATGCCATAAATCTTTAAAAAAAAAACTGGGTTGACCAAATGGGCTACTTGTTCTGGCATTGTAAAATAACAGCCAGAAATATTGAGTAAATAAATCAGTAAAATGGAGCACTATATTAGAAACAACAAGCAAGGTTTGTCCTAAATATTTACCCCATAGCTAGGTTTACTTTGAGTCAGAATATAAAATATTTTGTGCCCCAAGGCACAAAAATACCAATTAATTATGATGATTAGATATGTCTTCATTAGTCATCTATAAATAAATCATGCACAACATTATGCAGTCAGCTATCCTAGAAAAATATTCTTCCAGAGGGTTGTAAAAATGGCTTAATTATAAATGCTCTGCAACTTATCACATATTATATTTTGAAATGTTAAAGCATACTTATATACACATGTTATATATGTGTGGAGGTGTTTGTCAGACTGTTTCCGTGTTTCTTTATGCTATTTAGTAGTAAAATGCTTTCCAAAATCAAGATGGAACTTTGCTAAAAAATCTCTATTTATTGTTAAAAATAAAAACATTACTTAGAATGCATCTATTTCCAATTCCTTTTATGTTTTCAGATCACAGTATTTCTCTTTGATATTTAACTTCTGTGCTTCTAGAAATGTTTTGTGAAATGTGCTCCTTTCCTCTTCCAACCTCATTCCCTCCCAGCCCTCAGTATATTTTCTTTTCATTTATTCAGAAGAATTTCTTTTCCTGAATGTGTTGCTGTTATTAAAAACATTTTAATTACAGTTGCAATTAACCCATTTGTGCAAGATATTCCCCATTCACTCCTCTGAATTCTCTATTCCTTCTTCTCTGCCTTGCTAGACCCCCGGGAGACAGAGCTCTGTGAACTGCATCAAGCAATACCCCTGCCATCTAGTTCTTCTAGTTGAGCTTGGCTAATGGGGATCCCTGGCAGGAGATCAGAGGTGAATAGGAGTATTTATTCCCCTAGCTCCTGCTCTGCAGGTTGACTGTGGATCTCAGCCAAAGGTCACAGTTCCTGACAGGTGATTCTTCCTGACAGATCTCTCTAAGGGTCTTAGTGCTTTCAGATCTAAGGGTAGTAACATGTCTCTCCACTTAACTCACCCTTTATCTCTCTTGGTTACCTTATACCCTAGCCTAGCTTTTGTAAATCATCCTTTTTATTAAATTCATCTCAAATTACCCAATTTGTATATGTAATCTGTTTTATGCAGGATCTTGATTGATAAAAGATTTTTCTTGTAAATTATTCAAACAATACAAAAACACTGAGAACAAAACATGAACATCCTCATTATCTGTTTTGATAGTGAATACTGAAAATACAGTTCAAATTGGCTTAAGTACCAGGATTTTTCTTGTTCTCTGAGTCAATATATCACATGCAGATGCACAAGCTGAAAAATGTACTTTTCAGAGTTAGTTGGGATTTAAATTGGCCAGAACAGAAATTCAAAGGACCATGGAGCATACTTTAGTATACACTACCCTTGGAAGGTGTTTGTCCAAGTACAAGTCCAGTCAGGAGACAAAATCAAATCAATTATTTTAACAGAAACAGTTTTATATAAAATCATTAAATATTGAAAATTAAAAAGGCAAAAAAAATTAAGTTATTATAGGAGTATCTAACACTGCAACTTCCATCCTGGGGCTGAGGATGCAAATGTACAAACTTGGAGGAAAGGTCCCTGCATAGTTGAAAAATCACATTGCAGAGATGGGAGCTGCTGGACCTGGGCTCATGTCTCTTAGCTTAGAGGAGAAACCTCATGGGACCAGGACCCAGGCCTCGGGGTGGCATATTGAGCAGCAGCAGTAGGTGCTGGGATTTCTGCAGGAGCACATCAAGCCTAATTTTTGCGAGAGCTGAAAAAGTGCAAAATCAATTCAATATTTTACTGGAACAAATTGCTACTGCCAGGAGGAAGAGGTGAGATGAGGTTGGGGTAACGCTGCTTGAGACAGGAAACAAATGAGAAGCCAACAGCAAGCAAAGAAGATGGAGCAAGTCCCTCTTCTTCCTCCATCTTTACAGCTCCCTCTGCTGCCTTCTACTAGCAGAGAGTCACAGAGAAGCAGCTGGCAAAGCAATGATGTAGTTTGCAGATTTCTAGCCCCAGGATCACACAGCAGAGTCCGGAAGGGAGAGCTTGAGCTGAGAGGCAGTAAATTAATTACTGGCATTAGGTAAAGGCCAGAAAATCAACTACACTCATTTAGCAAAAACACGGTTGCAGTGTTCCTACTTTATGTCAGACCCTGGGTGAGGTGAGACTGTCTTAACTACAGGAAAGTATTCATTTCTAATAGGGCAGTTTTCATTTTAGCTTCTAACAGGGGAGTTAATATAATGAAGAAGGTAATTATAATATGAGATAAAAGTATCATGATAAGGGTAATAATATCAGCTTTTGACGTGGCATTTAGATGAGCATTATAGAATCAGACAGAGTGTTCTATTGAAGTGTATGTTGAGCTTGTAGTTTAATCGAAGCTGGAGAATCATGTTTTAGAAAAGAGAAACATTGACCATCGGGAATCACAAGTAAGTTTCATCAGAGGATTTCCCAGGAGCCCCTTGCTCTGCTGCCCCCGGATATCTTGTACCAGACCCACTGTCACTGAGCACTGCTGCCATGTAAACAGCTATAGTCAATCTTTTCTTTTTTTTTCTTCACAATTCCTTTATTTGTATCGCTTTCTCAAAATTAAAAATTAAAACTGAGGCATCCTGGGGAGTTCCCTGATAGTGTAGTGGCTTAAGGCTTCGGCAGCACTGCGGCCTGGGTTCGATTCCCGGCCAGGGAAATACCCACATACAAAAAAAAAAAAAAAAAAGGCATCCTGATGGTGGAACTTAGCAGAGTTGCCCTACTATAGATGCCTAGGCATTCGGAGCTCTTGTACAGAGTCTCAGTCTTTTACAACTAGAAATGATTGCAGGTAACCTCCCCAGGAACCAGTTGGGTACTCATCCCCCTTGATGCGTCATCAACCCTATGCTCTTTTGATTTTCAGGTTCTACTACCTCATCCAATACAGTAACCCCTTTCCTGATCCATTGCCATGAGACGCTAAGTTGTCTAGATGGCATCGTTTGTTTCCATGTAACCATTGCTGAATGCCCTGGTAGAACAATTGTCCCTTTGTTATTAATTTCTGAACCTATAGTTTTCATCATTTCAGTAGTGGAAATTTCAGAAAAATAAAATGGTTGATTAAATCTAATTGGGAGAGGTGGTAATTCCAATTCTATTCCTTAGTTTTTGGATTCATACATACCTACTATGAAAGAAATAGTGTTATATATTGCTCAATGTTTCAAATCATAGGCAGCATCCTATGAGCTGGTATCATAATTGATTCTTCAATGAGATATAAGACTAAAGTAACCTAAGGGCACTACCCCATTCTCTTCCCCCACTTTATTTTTTCTTGGGAAGTTGAGTTTCTCACTTGGGAGAAATTTTGAGAGATATTATTATGTTAATTAAGGCATTTATGACAATGCTGACTTGAGAAATGATGGATGCAGAAGTCAAAATAAATGTAAATCCAGATTAAGTATCTAAACTGCATTACAAGAACTCTCCATGACAAACGCAGTGAAAAAATTAAATGACATCCAAAATATGGTAAAATATTATAGATTCAGATTTACTACTTTTGGAAAGAAACTATTCTCATGCACTGGTAAAGGGAATTCTATGTTATAGTACTTATAAATAATATCCATCTTCATCACCTGAGCTACTTTGTTTATTAAGTAAGTTCTGAAGTTGCTATGGAAGGGAAGTCATTGACATTAAGAGGTCAAGTTCTCTGGTCCACCTAATTATTATGAGTGAAAAAATGTCTTTGAGTTAATGTGTAGCATAGATATTCTTTATGTTCTGAACCCATTTCCATAAATTCTTCCTGCTTCTCCCCTTTCCCCAAAATCTTTCTCATTAATCCCCAAGTTCAGTTCCTGTGAGATTCCTCATTATCTAGGAAATATCAACAGTATATTATCAAACAACTACTTCCCATAAATTCTGGTACATTCTTTTTAGAGACAATGTGAAACAATTGTCAAGCTCTGCATGATATAAGAAAACTGAAATTCCTATGGCATTATTTTGCTCCATGAGCTCTACAAGTGTTCTTGTAGGTCATAAAGAAAGAAAATTCTCCCAGTAGGCACAATGAATTAACATATGCTTAAGGCCTGTGTATAAGCATCTCCCAAAGATTTATGAATATCCCTTTCTCCTGGGCATCCTTATCCCTGTAAAAGTGGGTACAGTATCTTTTGGAGCAGTTATGAGGGAGTTTCTTAGTATGTTCTTCAGTGTCAATGAACTATCAGTGGAAATTAGTGAGTGGGGTGCTAACTAACATACTCTTCTCATACTAATTCTCTAATTTTCACATAACAGAGAAAGAAAAACTCTGAATTCAACTGATAGTCTAATTTTACTATCTCTAAGACCACATTTTATTTTTTTACCCAGCTCAGTCCCTGCAGCAACAAAAGATAAGAGATTCTTTTATCTTGATCCTAGAAACTCCCTGGATTTCTGTCGATGCTATGAGTCTAGAATTCAAGGATTTTAACTTGTCATTCTCTTTCTTTAAACTGCCTATTAATGTTCAAAGCAGCTGTCCCTTTCCTAAGTTCATAAATTCCTTATGTACATCCTACTGTTCTGGGGTAGGAGCAACTGAATTCCCAAAAATCTTGCCTGCAATGAGCATTTGATGCCAGGTGACCACGGGCAATGATTTGATTAGCTTTTTCACTGCTGCTGAATTCCCATTTCAGCATTTAAGCAAGATTTTGACTGATTTCTGACACAGCTATGCCAAATAAACAATTGATGATTCCCACATTTCTTTGCAGGAAGCTAATGCACTCCACTCCCTGGTAACAATTGGTCAGCTAGCCATCTTGGTTGAGAGCAGCAAAAGCAACTCTAGCTAATAAAATAAGAAAATAAATTTGTTGAAAGAATGTTAGGAAGCTCACAAAATTAGCTGGCAAGATGGAATGCCTTCTAGCAAAATGGGGAGAAAACCACAGCAGCTTTGTAGGAGGAAACACAGCCAACATTTTGTTGAAGAAATGCAGTTTTTTGGATGTCCCATAGGCACCGCTGATGCCATAGTACAGATCTGCTGCTGGATACTACCACTGCTGTGCACACCAGAAAATGACAGATGATAAACCTAAAGGACATAAATCCAAATATAGATCACTGGTAAGCATGAGAAAGAATACAAAACAAACAGAAGAGAAACAAAATGTTTATCTCCTAGTGATACACAGAAATGTAATAGAAGTGTTCATTCTTTGAGATTAAGGGGTATTAAGAGATATTTCATTAATATGTTATCTTGATCCAACATCTTCCATGATAGGCAATTATCACTTGCTTGACCTTAAGAGAGTCCTTATCCTTCCTGTGACTGGTTCATTTTCTCTACAGTGAAGATAGTAATAACCTCTACCTCATGAGGATGGCATGGAGGAAAAATGAGTAATATATACAAAACACTTAGAGTAGTATCCACCACATAGTAAGCACATTATAGGTGTTAGTTAACTACTAGTAGTAGTAATATTGGAGTAAGACCAACATTAGAGACACTTCAAACTTGAATAAAATGATTATAAATGTGTAATTGCAAAGAAAAGACAGCATTTGGACAATTATTACTATAATTAATGTTAAAACTGCTATTGGAACAAGTTGGTCAATTAGGTGTTTCTCACTATTCACTGAGCTAGCTAAAAATTTCAGTGCAACTACTGTAGATTTTTCTTCTAGCCAGTTCCTACATCTCCATTTCATAACCATCTTTTTTAGTCTGTTAATTCTATACATTTATTGATGATGTTCCCATCAAGCATTTGGACTTTTCCTTTATTTTCAGCTTCTAATACAGCACTTCTGTATTTAATATTTAGAATTTTTTTTTCATATCTTTCACAGTAAAATGGCTCTCCAATTGGGTCAAATGGTTCCATCATGTGCAGTGCCACAGTGGAAATTCTTATGCCCAATGTCACTGGAGATGAGACCTGTAAGATATTAATCAGTGTTCTTTAATAGTCGATTTTTGGGTTGTCATAGATTTCATTGGTAAAATCATTCCCATTGTGAATTCTATCTTAAGTGCCTTCAGGTCATCTCTGAGGGCTGCTTGACCTTGATGATGCCTGCAGTTTTTATAAGATCCTTCAATATATTCCCCCTTTCCTTTTTTTTATTTACTCACATTCACCTCTCTATCATTGATTTCATTTTGTTCCAAAAGATTTGGTATTTCAATCAATCCCCTGTGCTTCATACCAGGTTCTTTAATTGTACTTTTCCAGCCCAGTTTGATATTCTACTTATAGAAGAAAATCAGCTGTCTTTGGCACCTGCTGCAGGAAGCCTCACCTTCCACCTGCTTCAGCTCACTCATCTCACGGCAGCCAGCCTCGTTCTTCACAATAATGAGCAGCATGTGCTCACAGAGCACCACCTTGGATCCAGCTCTGTCCAACTCCAGTTGTTTGCAATATCCCATCCTCCCAATCCTCCACTATCCAGTGGGTGATCTCTGGGTCCTAATTGCTTCGTGTGTGCAGGCACTGGGGTCTCATTCAGGTTCAACATATGAGGTATCCTGGAGAATGATTCATGATATGCACTTAAGAAGAGTGCATATTCTGTTGTTTTTGGATGGAATATTCTAGATGTGTCTATTAGATTTATCTGATCTAAGATATAGTTTAAATCCCATGTTTCCTTATTGTCTGGATGATCTGTCAATTGCTGAAAGTGGGATATCCAAGTCCTTTCCTATTATTACATCACTATTTCTTCCTTCATTCTCTTTTTGACTTAAATATTTAAGCGCTGTGATGTTAGATGCATAAATATTTGAAAATTGTATATCCTTTTATTGGATTGACCAATTTATCAGTATATAATGACTTTCTTTGTCTCTTATACCAGTCATTGTCTTAAAGTCTATTGGTTTCCTGCTATAGCTATAGTTACCCCTGCCATTTTGGGGTTTCCATTGCATACAATATCTTCTTCCAGCCCTTCACTTTCAGTTTGTGAATGTCCTCAAAGCTGATATTAGTCTCTTTAGCATGTAGTTGGGTAGTGTTTTTTAATTCATTTACCCCTCTATGTCTTTTAACTGGAAAATTTAGTCCATTTACATTTAATGTAATTATTGATAGGTATGGACTTATTTTGCAATGTTGTTAGCTGTATCGTGGCTATTTTGTAATTCCTTTGTTTCTTTTCTGGCTCCCTTTTTTTGTGATATGATAATTTTCTGTAACGATATGCCTAGATTTCTATCTATTTTTTTGTGTGTACCTACTGTAAGTTTTTGCTTCATAGTTATGATGAAGCATACATAAAACATATTTATATTTACACATTTTATTAGGTAAATAAATCATTTTATAAGATTAAAAATTATTATTTCTGATCAGTATATATTAAATCCCTAAGTAAGACTACTCTGTACTCAATGACATGCCTAAACATAGACTCTGTATTTAACTTGAAGTATTTTTAAGGTATCTCCTTAATGTCATTTTTAAATAAGAGGCTGTTGTAGAGATACTCAGCTATAAAGTTGAGATATTGAAGTTATCATTAGAATCACAATTATGGACAGAGTATGAGACTGTGAGAAAGGTGATGTTTCATATTGAACCACTATATGATGCTAGGTCATACTTGAAACTAGCACCTTGTATTTGCAGGCTAGTTTCCCAGGTTAGGTTTGTACCCTGTGACTCAGGATTCTTGATAAACATAACTTTCTAGTATGGGAGAGTATAACAGAAAACATTTTGTAATAATATATTCTAACAAAGTGAGTTAACTGAATTGCATACCTCAACTTTAGTTTTCTAAACAATTTTAGATTTATTTATTTGCAGAATCCTAGACAGTGTTTAGGTGTTTCACACACAGATCTTGATGAAGGATTTGAACTCCAGGGTCATAGAGAATTTGGCCTAAGTATTTATAATATTATTTATCAGGTTTAAGAATTCAGAAAAGCTACATAACCATTTAAACCTACATTTCCTCATGTATGTATTAGAGATAATAGATAATAATATCTACCTCATAGGATTGTGGTTACTATTAAATAAGAAAATGCATATAAATGTTTATTTTGTGTCTGATACATAGAGAAGACTGAACAAATGTTAACTATTATATTATTATTTATTTGACAATACAACTTCCCTCAGTAGTCTTCCCAGAGATGTTGCAAATAAAATCAAACTGAACCCATACTCCTAGAATTCAAAGTCAATTCCACCATATGCTCATGTCTACACAAAGCTAATGATGGAAGTGGATTCCAAAGTTGCAATTTAAAACAGTTCTTGCTTTGTTGTGTACATGACAGTGTACACAAATGTCTTGTCACAGGCCTATCTTCCAGATGTGTTTAGTTTCTGTAACATAGATACAAATTAACTTAAATGTTGTCACACATAAACTGCACAGGCAGCATAATTTGAAGCAATTGCAGTTGGTGGCTTCTGAGAATGCTAAGCACAAATGAAATGTATTTCATTCTGAGGTTATGCTTTAGATACAAAATATATTTTAGGAAGACTAAGTCCTGAGGTATTAACTTCTGCATTTGTCCCTTTTAGTTTTCAGTTTCAGGGCAGACCCAGGTAGGAATACTAAGAAGGAAGTGGCCATCTTAGGTGTACACCCTGCATGAGACCCTTGACAATACAAAGCTATTAGTTCTTGAGAGAATAATTGCACTGGTCTTATTCAGTGTATCTTGCACATTAAATGTTTGTATTTTTAGAAAGGGAAAACAAAACCTGACTGTAAAGACTGCAAAACATAATTATAAATGATAATAATTATGTTTTCATCATATTTATGCAGTTAAATAAGTCTGTCAAAACTAAAGTTTGGAATTTGTAGTGTGCTTCCCTGCTGCACAGATATAATTTATTTTGCTCCTCTACTAATAAAGCTGGCTCTAGATAGCCATGAGCATCAGTCTTAGATAAAAATTAGAAGTCAGTATATACATTTTCCTTCTGTTCCTTCTGCATATCACATTGCTCCATAAGCTCATTGATGCTGGAATTCTATCTCTCCTTTGGCAAAATTTTCCTCTGTGGTATGGTGCTATGAATATTTATGGTACAATAAAAATAATATAATAGTGGGCATTTCCTAAACTTGTGCTGCATATATCTTTAGACAGGAGCTAGAGCAGCTTTATCTGTTACCTCCCACTTGAGAAGATCTTATGTCCTGTGAAATAGATGTCTGTCCAAAAGACCTTACTTCCACATGAGTTAAATGGCTTCTGTACTGAAAAATTCTGAGAAGAATTTTTTCTAATTCCATATATAGTTTTGATGATCATCATCTCTGAAACATTGCCAGATTTTTCTTACATTGAGTAGGCTTCAATTGATATCCTTATTCATCCTTCCTATGTCAACTACTACAATTCATTCTTTTATGGCCACCTTAAATCTTTGGTCTCTAAACTTCCAGAGTCCAGAACACTGTGAGCAAACTTATTATCTTGTTCAGTGAAGCAGGACTGCTTTATCCTCACCCCTCTTCCATCACCTTTACTGACTAGATTTCTCTTCATTTATAAATTTAACTCAGATTGTTTTCCTTTCTCAAATGTTTGCCAAACATTCTCATTCCAGCCTATTTCCTCACCCTGATACCTGCTTAGCTATACCTAACGCTCCTAATCCTGTGACTTTCAGTATTGCCACGTATCTGTCTCTCATTTATTCTCTATAGTCACTTTTCTTATCTAGTTTATTAATATGGTTAGAATGCATTCCATTTCCCATTTAATAATTACTGAAAAAGTAAGGATTTCTTTTTATCCTCTCAGAAATTTAAAAAAACTCTGAAGTTCACATTCAAATGAACATCCTGATATTTTTTATTGTAAAATGTTTAAGAAACATTTTAAAGCTGTAAGACATCTCAAGAACCTTTCTTCAACATTTGCTCACTCTGTGTGTCTGTGTGTGCACGTGCGTGTGTGTGTGTGTGTGTGTGTGTGCGTGTGCGCGTGTGTGTGCATTTGTGTGTGTGCATGTGTGCATGTGTGTGCATGTGTGTGCGTGTGTGCACGCATGCATGTGTGTGTGCACATGCATGTGTGTCTGCGTGTGCGTGTGTGTGAGTGTGCGTGTGTGTGTATGCACGCGTGTGTGTGCGCGTGTGTGCGCGCGCAGTTGTGCGCGTGTGTGTGTGCATGTGTGTGCATGTGTGTGTGCGCATGCATGTGTGTGTGTGCGCGCGTGTGTGTGTGTGTGTGTGTGTGTACGTGTGGAGGGGGGAGACGGAAACAGAGGTAAAGACAGATGCATGGTATGCACCTTTATGCATTTTCACATAGTAATGTTGGGAGATGATTCTCCATGGGTCTTTCATACTTCTACATTTATGAGCAGAGACACAAAACTTTGTTCTGGACTATTATTTTAAGGATGTTAGCAATAGCAAACGACCTTAGGAGATAGAGACAGTTTCTTCCTCTAGTCTAAAGCAAAGGGGAGCTTTTCTGGTTTTTGTTGCTTTTGTTGTTGCTATAATTGTTGCACTTACCCATTCTAAATGAAAAGTGTGAGAGTAGGAGTAAAGGGTGTCTCAAAAAAGGTGAAGTTATAGCTACTGTAATGGACACAGCTACTGTATGGCTGTGGGAAAGAGTAATCTTACCCTGGCACCTGGAGAGGGAACATCTTAGACCCCAGAAGGCATAAAAGAGGAAAGGTTATTCATTTGTGTGTGTGTGTGTGTGTGTGTGTGTGTGTGTGTATGTATTCTTTTTTTAATTATTATTTTTAGAGACTTCTTCAAGAAAAAAATGCCTGTGTCTAGCTATCCCAAACTAATAAGCACATAAATTTAACTAATTTCTGGTCTGTAATCCCCCACCAGGAAGCTTTGGCCACCTTTTGATTGCCACTCCTCTTAAAATTACCAAAAAGTCTATCAAAATAACAGGTGATGGACTTAGTCCCTACACTTCCCAGAACATTGTTTGCCAACACATTTAGTTATCTGCTGCACCCCCATTCCCATTGCTGTAGCTTAGGGATTCCCTAGAGTAGGCAAAGGCTAACTGGCTTATAGTGTGGATAAGCACGATAGAGTGGGCTGAGTGTCCTCAGACATTACCTTCCAAAGCGATGGCTACACTCAATTATTTAAACTGAGTTGACAAATACAAGACCTTCCAGTTGCCTATGAAGCCGCATTGAAATAATGTTAACTTATGTTCCTGAATGGTGTACATAAACAGGATTTTCTTCGGGATGTCGTGTATATTCTTAGAACTACATGTCTTGCGCAGAAACCAAGCTTTAGGTTATTTCTCACTCCCAAAATGGTGATTGTAAGCTTAGGAGTGATCAGTAGAGAACTTTAATAAGTCTTTAAGGAAATGCTCTCTGTGGATAATGTACCCCTTAGGTGACTATACTGTCTTTTCAGAATAATCTACTTCTGGTTACTTAGGGAAGCTTCCCGGAGATATAACTAATTTGCTATTTATACCCACTTCTCATCTGTTTTCCCTACAATATGAATCATTCTATTAAAAATATTGATACAAAATTTGTCTTTGATATTGGTTGAGGTGATTAAAGACACCATATGTATTCAGGTTAGTGTTAACTCAGTGGCCAGGACTGTTATATATAATATTGATCCCAAATATTTTCCTTGAGTGCCAATGTAGACCCTCTGTGATCTCTCATACATTCGGCTGTACCTGGAGTAATGCTTTGAGCCAAGCTTAAAGGTCAATATAAAAATTTAAGGAGAAAAACACCTGGATTTTTAAAGTAGATCCAGATGGTTTATGAGATGTGTTTAGTTAGTTGGGTCTGGGACAGTTAATGTTAATACTGCATATTTCCTTCTCCTACTGCTCAGAGTCCTGATGATAGTAACCTTAATTAAATGTAATATGAGACAAATTAAACAGGTTTAGTCCTAATCTTTATCAGTGAGATTAATCAATGTGGTTTACAAAGTAGTGTTCTCAATGGAAAATTTTCTATAAGTCAAGACAGTGTTGAATAGAGGAGTACATGTTGTTAGAAGCCAATGCTTCATAGGTCTTGTGTGTTTATTGTTCAATGTGACAAATACAATGCTCCCCTTTGGGGCAAAAATCAGGCAGATTTACTGCACATTATAAAATATTCAGTTTTCATAAGGTTGGAATTCCATTCCTATAATACAGACCACTGTGTGACAGCAGCCACTTGGCTTACTTAGCATTGTCTTGTGGGACACAGACACAAATGCTAATTAGTGTTATTGCTGTGAATGAAGTTCTTTGCTTCTGATTCAGAAGTCTCATGTCTTCCGCCAGCACCAATGAAACTATGGCACGCTAACTTGGCATACTGGTAGAGTAAAGCCTCAGATCCTTCTAAGTTTTTGACACGTATGCTGTTACAAGTACTAATGCATACTAATTATGATTTCTGTGACATTAAAAATGAGAGAAAAAAGTTAGTCTGCAGTCCTTATAACTAACATTTTCAAGGGATACTGGGCTTTAAAATAATTAGGTGAATGAATAAATGTGATTATATTGAAGGAAATTTAGTACTGTCCTGAAGAGAAGTTCTGGTTTCCAGAAAGGAAATTCATTTTAACATATTAGACAAACTGATGAAAAGTACAGAAAATGGTGCAAATGACAGAAATTGTGCAGTAATATTTCTGGATAGTTTGAAGTCTATGGATTGTTTAATTGAGAATCCTTTCTCTAAATGAGCTTATGCCTCCTCTGAAGTGGTTTACAAAGTGGTGTACTCCCAAGTCAATCTTCTGGAACCTCTTAGGAATTACCTAAATAGGTTGCAATACCCTCTCACTGGATTTCAGGAAACGCAATGTATTGATCATCAGAGCACTAGAACAGTAGAAAAAGATTTATTGCTGAGTAGATGGGTATATGTTAATACAGTGCATACCTTCAGTCACCAACTTAATAAATTTCTAAACTAATTTTGACTTCATATGTTAGAAGTGGGGGGGGGAGCTTATTCCAAAGTTTAAAAGTGTATACAATATCTGACTAATAGATTCGTTAATAGTTGTTCCCTATCTATGTAGCATCTTTTATGTCATTCACATGAAGTTCAAAATGTCAGGTGACTGAGAAATAGACAAATCATTATCCATTTAGAGTAAGTTACATAGCTATACCTCCATAATGAGTTGTGTCATTAAAAGTAGTGAAGAATAGTTGGTTAAATCTTAACCAACTTATCATTCTAAAGTTCCTTTCAGAAATGTGTGTGTGTGTGCGGGGGGGAATGTATTTGGAAAAATATTCAAAAAATTTGTTACTGGTATTTGGAAAAGGTATTGAGAGTTGGGAAAGGTAATTAATTTGCTCTCACTCAATCCCTGCTGATCACAGTAGAACATAAAATAGGAATTAAAAAAGGAAGTTGGCTCTCCAATCCCAGCTGCAGGCTGATGAATCAGTTAGTGATTAATTGTTGCTACCAGTAATTGAAATAATCGTATTTCAGAGGGAGGGGGAAGCATTTGGTCTCTAAAATGTTTTTGCCTAAAACTTACATTGCTGCAATATTATAGGTGTTTTTAAAAAGATATAAAGATCTCAATGTAAAACTAAAAGGAATATGACTCCCTAGATTGACCCAACAACTGGCATTAGGTTTTGAAAACTTTCTTCTGTCGAATTCAGTAGTCTCCTATAAACGTCTTACTTTCTTACATGCTTTTTTTTAGAGTTTGCTCTATAGAGAATGCAGCATAATATAGATTGCAAAATAATAAAAACAACAACATAACTATTTAATATATATTTGTTTTATTTTTAATAAAACCAGTGAGCTTACATTCATTCTCTGCATAATGGTGTTTAAACTTTTCAATTAATGTTAATGTGAGTTAATCAACATACTTCATTATGTTTCAAATTCTAAGTGTGTAAAATGTACATAGACCTATTCCAAGGATTTTGGGAATTGTGAGAGAAAAACTGGGATGGTAGGGGAGATGAGTTCATTTGTGACTTATTGTTTCTGAAGTGATACTAGGTCATGTAAGAAGAAATATCCAACAAGTAGATGGAAATAACACAATCCACTTAAAAAATAATCAGAATTGGAGATGTGGGTATGGTACTCAACAGTGTTTCAATGAAGACATAATGAGAAATAAAAATAAGTAGCCATATTCTTGATTCCACACAACTAAGATTCCATACAACTTCAAAGTCTAGAAGGTGTGATGAAGTCAGCCAAAGAAGCTGAACGATTCCTCTTGGGTCTGTATGTGCATGCAATTTCTAAGTTAAAAGGTGCAATCTATTCCCCCTTTGAGTTTGGGTTGGTGTTGGGTTTAATTTGACCAGTAGAATGTGGTAGAAGTGGCGCTGTACTACTTCAAGGACTAGTTTTTACGAGATGTGGCAGGTGCTGCTTTCATGACTTTGCTATCTTGAGTTTCCTGGTAACAAAGCCCAGGCTGTCTGTTTGGAGAAATCGGTCCCGTGGAGAAAGGCGCCCTAGCCAACAGCCCGGCAGTAAGGCGCCCCACCCACGAATAAGGCCATGCTCCATCCTCTAGCCCAGCTACCACCTGAATGAGTGAGACCAGCTGACCCAGCACAGAGTAGAGATAAGTCACCCTGAGAGCTCTGCCCCAATTCCTAAACCACAGAATCATAATTTAAAAAATCGTTGCATTTTATCCACTCAGTGTTAGGGTGGTGTGCTGCACGGTACCGCTAAAGGAAAGGAGACTGACAACCAGTAATTAAACACATCTTTGCTTCTCTTCCAGACAGGTAATAAAACATTTAATTAAGGAACACACAACAAACTGGTGGTAGGGAAGCATTTGCATTCAGTGGTCAGAGAAGGCTTCCTGAGCAGGTCACTTTAGAGCAGAAGAGGAAGTTAGAAAACTGAACGGGTAAGAGTGATGGGCCATGCACACCAAGGAGAAAATAATTCCCAAATGTTTGCATATGCAATAAGCAACATCACATCTAAACTCAAATTCACCATCCTCTCTCTATTGGCCTTGATGTGGTAGGCCCTGCCCACCATCTTCTCTTCTGTCTCTATTACCATTTATTTCTAAAAATCAATTCAGATGTCGTCTTCTCCAGAAAGAACTACCTGACTTCTCTAACCCGAGCTAGTGTTCTCCTCTCTGTTAGCACAGCCACCTGTATTTTCTCCTGTGAGACTGCAGAATGTATTATACAGCTCCTTTATTTATTTATTCTTTTTACCCAAACCTCACACTATTAAACTTAAAGTGGGTTTTGACCTTTCTAGCCTTGTAGTATGCATATTGTGTTAATAGATGAAATGGCATTACTTTCTTGCCTCTACTTACATGGCACTCACTATCCTTTCTTTTATCCTTCTATTTTATCTTCCGTCAGATCACAGCATAAGCATTTCAGCAAAATTTAGATTAAATCAAGAAAAAATTTTGACCAATAGCTGCTTAACCTGTCATCGAAAAGTAGCAACAAAAACAAAGCTTTTATCTACCAGAAAGCGTGCCATGCTTTCTTTGGGAAGGTAGACAAGGCAGCAGATGTAGAAGCCTCATTCAAAGGAAGGGGAAAAAAAACTGAAGGATTTTAAGAGTAACACCTGTCAAATGGAGCAGTAATGCGTACTGTTTGACAAAATAAGCTGGTGACTGTCAAAATAAATAATAAACCCTCCAGCTCTGACTAATGACTGAAGTACACTGAAATACTTGAGGGCAGCATCCAACAAAATGCAAAACTGAAAGGAACCTTGGAATGATCGGCACAGTCTCCTAGCAGCTAAATTGCAAAATAATTTTGGAAAAACTCAAACTATTCACCAGGTTTCATGGCAGAGGGCAGATTTCCAGAAACTCTTTGGATTGAGCATTCCACCTTTGTTAGGAAATCACGTATCATCTGAGGGAGTGCCAAAAAGTTGGTTTCTGCATTGGACACAGAAACAACCCTGCTGTGACTGGCATTCTCTTTGCAGACGCGCAGCTGACTGCCAATAACATCACCAGGAAGGGAAGGCAGAGCTGGACACCTCTGCAGCGCAGAGCACGACCCGCAGCAGAGAAGGCAGAGATCCAATCAACGCCCGTTTCTGATACCGGCTCCTTCCATTTCTTCCCGGTGGAGGCACCTGTTTTCCCTCTCCTCGTAGCTCTTTAGAGGATCACCTCAGTGTCCCTCTCCAGCAAGCAAGGTTTTCTAACAGGATTACGAAGAAAACCGTGCAAGTGTTTCTTATGGACGATGTGATGACCACTTCCAGGAGCAACTTCATTTAAACGAATTGTTATGGGGAGGCCCCCAAGGCCTTGCTACATCCCTGCTTTAAAATTCAATAATACATCACGATGGAAGAACATTGTTAGTGGAGGAATTTGAAGCATCTCCACTACACAGTTCTTCAAAAGTTGTTTTCAGGAATTATCCAATTACGCCTCAAGTTCTAAGTAGGAGAGATGAGCGAGGGTTTGTCCCTCTGCCTGACTCGCTTAATTGTACTTTTATTCCCAGGAGAAGCTAATCTCTGGGCTCCTTAAATCCAAGAGAAAGAGACAGGAAGAAAGACACTAAATAGCTTATCTGATCCTAGGGAGGGGCCCCTTCCTGATGTTAATTAGCCTGCAGTACGTGGCTTGCTTTCTCATTTAATTCTATGTATTTATGTTCTTTCATTATTTATTTCTCCTTCATCTGTTTTATGCATTACAGTGTATTCATTATAGTTTCGAATACATGTTTCATAAGAATTGGATTCTAAGTCAATAATTTGACATGTGAATTGAGCAAAATATCAAATCTAAAAACACACATATTTTACAATATTTATTCCCTTCTAACCAAA
Source organism: Lyroderma lyra (assembly GCA_004026885.1). Taxonomy (NCBI): domain Eukaryota; kingdom Metazoa; phylum Chordata; class Mammalia; order Chiroptera; family Megadermatidae; genus Lyroderma; species Lyroderma lyra. The sequence continues at coordinate 5,422 of PVJL010009810.1, read as the reverse complement.
AGTATGTGCTCAAATCTGCAATTAAAAAGTATCCTAACCATTTTGTTTATTTCAAGCATTATTGTGGAGAGTCATACTAGTCGACAGTCTTCTGTATTATTTTGATAGCCCTATTTATTGAGGCAAAAAATCAAGACATGTTCAGATTACAGAATGAATGTCTGAACTCACTGCTACTTCAGATCCATGGGTACAAGTCACTGTTCGTTTGTGTCCTAAGTAAAGTGAAAGGCTAGTTTCCTTGAATATCCATGACTCACAAATGGACAGAAATCAGGATGTCTTTGCTTCTTACTCAGTGATTTCAACACTCTGCATGACGTGGTTTGCTAGCCCCTGAGGTTGATCCATCCTAGTCTATAGTGGGTGATCCAGCTCAGCCACCTCATGGCCAAGAAATCCTGCACTTCCTGCAACAATTACTCTGCTTGACAAAACTCTTTTCTAAAGACTTCTCTGTTCATTATTCTTGCTGCCTGTGCAAGGTCAGTAATGTGTCTGCCAGTAAAGTGTTGTCTCCTTCCATTTCCTCTTCCCATAACCACAAGGAGGAGAAGCCCTTCCCCGGTTAAGGAAAGAGCATTCGTTCATTAATAACCACACTAGTCTAACAGTCAAATCCCTTGTTGATGCTCTGGTCACTTTTAACTTGGACTACTATAACCACATTCTGTGCTGTCTCCAAGGCTTTATTCTTCTTTCCAGTTTAAAATGATCTGCATTCTGCATATCAAATCATTTTGTAGTTGAATTTAAGTTATGCCCATGAGGAGAAAGCTCTTGGGCTTGGCAATGTTGCATATAAGGAGAATGGTGTGGAATGGGGAGACGTGTGTCTAAAAGAGGCATTTAAATACATCTTATGATGAGAGAGACACAGCTTGGTAGTTTTTTTATATTCCAGGAATCAGGACATCTCAAGATCTTATTATAATTGCAGCAACAACATTTGATAAATTGTGAGAATTTGTTCTGCCTTTGTCCTACCATACTACAATGTATTTAAGAATATTTTATGTAATATTTGCAAGCTGCAAAGGTCACCAAGGAGTGCTGTCATGCCATTGTTTACTAACTTCTTTGATGCAGCCAATTCAGCAAAGAGAATTTTTAAAAAACTCCTTGCGCATAGGCACATTGTCCACCAAAATCTGCAGATAAGAAAAGAGTAAAAGTAAGAAGAATGTCAGACAGTAATAGAAAAAAAAGCAATTGTCTGCTAACCCTGGAAACTCAGTTTCATTTCCTGGCATCCTAGACAATTTTTGTGGCTTATATTTTGGAATTACTATAGCCCTATAGGAAAGAGTTAATTCATTTACAAAAGGTGAGCCATTTCCTGTCTACTCAATGTAGAATCAGACTAAGTACTATTTTATCAAAGTAACATTGGCTGTCACCCAGCATTAATCATTTTCCGAACAATTATGATTTACTTTAGACATAAGGCTGATGGAATCTCTATTTCCAGATTCCATTTTGGCAACTTTAAGCCTTACCTCATGTGTACGATTATTGCTGAAAACAGTACTTCTCCAAATTGTCCTTCTTCATTCTTTTTGTATCTATTTAAAATAATACAATTAATTACATTCAAGCTAGGGAGCCTATGTGACTGCCAATGCTAACTCAAATATTGCTTGCATATAATCCTACACAGATGTGGAGCCAATAGGGAGCTCAATGTCTGTGTGCTTTTACAGATCTTTAGTTAAATTAAAAATCCAAAAGCTAAATCTTGTGTTCTGGGACAGCATGTGAATTTGACATTTCCTGGAGGCTATTAGAACCATAAACCAATGAATAGACTATATTCATCCAAGTAAGTGGTTTGTGACTGTGAAAGACTAAATATTTACAATGTCTTTTATCCTTGGATACAATATAATGATTTCATCATTTTAATAGCTCTTTACTCAAATGTGACTATATCCCACTTAGATTTTAGAGACATGCATTTCAAGTAGTTTGAGTCTCATTAACCATTTGACTAAGGCCCAAGAATGACAAAACATATAGTAAGAGTTCAAGGCGTTGAAATCATGATTTTAATATTGATGGATGTCTTCCCTCCTGAATCTTGCACTATTTACCAAACTTTGCTCTAAATGTTCAGATAAGAAGAGAGATTTGTACACACACAGTTGGTCACAGAAGGTCACTTACAGATCTCAGGCATCTGCTTATACATATAGGGCTATGCACACAAATAAGGACTGGGCAACTGAATGTGAATGAACCAGGGCGAAACCATGGTGGCTACTATAGACACAACTGAGGCAATGTGCCCCACTGAAAGCTGCATGAATGCCTTTGTTGTACATAGGAAAACACAGCATTATCCCACAAAATCCATTATCTAGTAATTTGATTTTCCTATAGAGTCCTAAAAATGCCTGAATGTTCTTCCTCTCATTATTTTCCCTATCTCTGCCCTTAAATCTTGCTGTTTATGGAAAAAATGAGTTAGTATATTTGGCTAATATTATCCTTTCCCCCTCCCTTCAATGTAAGATAAAAATTAGATCCAGTTTATTTTCAACATAGAAATGTAGGAACAACGTTAACTAGTTCCTTTTATATTTGGCTCTATTAACCACATGTTTTCACTTATATTAATATTGTCTTTTGCATAAAAGAAAAATAAAACATATTGACTGACACAGATATTATCAAAATAAATTTATGGTTACCTCCTCTAAGGTGTACAAAGGATATGATCTATTAGAACTTTAATACTAAGGCTTTTGGAATGCTCTATTCATAGTAATTGACCTCAATGATTATTTCATAAATCATTATCATTCTAAATCACCTATATCTAAAATGTTTTATAATACTTAAGTTAGATCGTCTGTCAAGCCATAATTTATGTCATGAGAGGTCAAAGTCAAAATGAAAGAAATAAGGGTGAAGGGATATTTTAGTTTGTAATATACTGATCCATAATAAATGTTTAGAAAAAGTCATGAACATATAAGAAATAATTTTCTTCCTACTCCACAGCTAGTGGAAATACACAGACACACACACACACACGCACACACGCACACACGCACACCCATAGGATTAAATGCAATCTTTATATAACAGACTGTGATATATTAGAAAGACATTAAGCTATAAATAAAACAAAGCAAATATTTAAATAAAACTAAAACTCTTATTTATTGGTTCACTCAATTTCCTTATGTGTGATATAGAAACAATATCTGCTCTGTAATATTTTACAAACTTACTGAAAACAGTAAGTTTAAATAAAACAATGTACTTGAAAGAACTATAAAAATTGCAGTCAACACATAATGAAAAGTTGGTATTAACTCATGGATCTTGCTGACAAATGAGGATATATGAAATGGACTCTGCCTTTAAGAGCTCTTGTATAGTGGAAGAATCAGACCCAAAAAATGTCATGAGGAAAACAGAAGGGAGTGTGTAGCTACCTTGGAGCCTACTAAATAACGACACAGAAAAGATAATTTGACTTGGTATTGGCGGTAAAGCAAGGGCTCTTCCAGTAGAAAAAAACCAACAACAATATTCCAAACAGAGGAAATCATATATACACATACAGATAAGCATGAAAACTCACAATGAACTCACCAAACCTGGGGCTTGAGATGGGCGAATGCGAAGGTACTAAGGGAGAAGTGGCTGAAGAAAAATCATCTATAGAGCGATTTATGTGTTAATCTGATGAGTCAAGATTTTATTGCTTACTTGACGGAACCTCTTAAATTTTCAAAATGAAAAATGCATATTATGATTTGTATTTTTGAAAAAAACATTCAATCTCAAGTCAGCAGTGTGGACCTATTATTATGGAAAGAGAGACTAGAGATCAAGAAATACACCTAGAAAGGTGTTACAATTATCCAGAAAGAAAAGATTAACAATCTTTGTTATTTTGTTGTCCTGAAAAAGGAGAAGAGATGAGCTTGAGAGATAGAGATGTGGTATAGTTAATAAGATCTGGTAACCATTTAGAATTGGGAGGAAAGGAAAGGTTGGTGCAGTAGAGATGTATGATACATAAAATGTGTGTAATTCTCTAAGCATGTACTTAAAACTCGACCAGTATGAAAATGATCCACTGCCTTAGTGTACTTCTCTGTGATGTTTGTCACTAGTTAGTTTATTTCCTGTTTGACCCCTTTTCTCCACAGCATATAAAGCATCTTTAAAAATATGCAGAGCAGATGCAAATTGGTAATCCTTCCCCTTTAGAAATTTCTGGGATAAGATACGGAAGATTTAGAAAAAACTTCCACTGCTCCTACCCCTTCCTTTTATGCTCTTATTTGAACAGCATTCAGTCAGGTTGGGGATTTCTGCAGGGGTCTTTCCCACGTGATTGCTGGACTGGTCGTGAATCACCACAGCATGCATCTCCCCTGAGTCTCCATTCCCCCCAAGATCACTGGTACACTTTGCTCAAGGGTGCAAATGTAAAAAAAGGGTAAAAACTTACTTGACTCATCTCTTTCCCCGTGTTTAATGCGTAACCTTAAAATGCTCTCTGGACGTCTTACACTCTAACCTCCAACATGGCAGGAACTGAGCCTAATTAATTCCCATTTAAAACACTCAGCACTGCCTCCTAAAAATATGGACATTTAACAAATGCTTTGGTGATAATGAAATAATTTATCTGTTCTAGGGTGCATCTCTTTCAACCGAACCAAGAACAGCATGCACTGTACTGATTTAGGGATGATAAATTTAATTCCATGACAATTAAAAATGATGGGAGGAGTAAAAACCCATCCATCTGCCTAATGACTAAATTTCAGTGGTGAAGATTTGATAACTCCAGTGGAATTTGTTAGTGGAGGAGCCTTTTATTTTAATGTATTTTAAAAATTCAGGGGAGTCTGACTACCCCTGCCAACTCAGTAGTATCAAGCTGTTTGAGCCAACCTCAGTGAACTCAAGAAAAGAACAATCTGTATTTTCACTTTAGAACAAAAGAAATCATGATTTTTCCCTGTTTAATTAATTCAGATTTTTTTTATATTGTTTCCAATATGGTACCAAATTATAGAATTTAGGCCATATACACAGAGAGACACACATACATTTTTATATGTACATGTCTATTTTTTTTTAATTCATTTTTATTGTTAGACTTATTGGGGTGACATCTGTTAGCAAGGATTACATAGGTTTCAGGCATACAATTCCACAGTGCATTGTCACCTTGTTGTATAATAAGTTCACCACCTAATGTGACTTCTCTTTCCATCACCTTATATTTAGCTTCCCCACCTCCTCTCCCACCCCCTCCCCTTTCTCCCCTCCCTAACCCACTCGTCCCCAAATAAACATTAAACTATCGATTGTGTCCATGGGTTATTTGTTTGTTCAGTTCTTTTTTTCTTTGCTTTCAGTTTTATATTCCGCATATGAGTGAAATCAT
>PVJL010009809.1:0-54164 GCA_004026885.1 Lyroderma lyra | reverse complement strand
TGAATTGAAACCTATGCCTGACCAATCAATAGTAACCACATATTCCTCCCTCTGCCTTTTGCCTAGCAACCTATTCCTCCCTCTGCATTGTGCCTAGCAACCCCTTTACCTATATAACTTCACTCCCAACTGCCGGAGCTGCTGCTCTCCCATTGTGAGGCAGCCCGGCAGCTTTTTCCCCAATAAATCTTGTCACTGCCACCCGGTGTTTCGGCTCGTTTCTATCATTTATTTCATTTGGGACCTTGCTCTTCATCAGGTTGTTGATTTGTATCTTTTAATATTTTTGTAATAAATTGGTAATTTAGTAAGTAAATAGGTTTTCTTGAGTTCTGTGAACTTTTCTAACAAATGAATTGAACTCTAAGAGGTATTTGTGCAGTCAGTCAGTCTCAAGCCCAGGTAAAAACCTGCTGTGATTGGCATCTGAAGTGGAGGGCTGTCTTGTGTGACTGAATGCTTTACCTGTGAAATCTGATTCTGTCTCTGGATAGACAGTGTCAGGACACCTGCTGGTGTCCAAGAATTGCATGCTGGTGTGGGGAAGCCTCAACCCCTACCCACATTGGAATTGGGTCTGGGAATCCTTCTCCTATCCCCATTACATTGAAGGAAAAATTGAGATCAAATGCATTAAACAACTTGCACAAGTTCACCCAGAAAGTAAATGACAGAATGGGATTTCAACCCTGAAGAGTCTAAATTCAAAATCTATCCACTTCCCATCCAACAAGAGATTTTCAAACCAGTTAAAGGTATTATGGCCCCAAATTCTACTCAGTAGACCATTTTCTTCTCAGAGAATTACTTTTCTGAGATCACCTGAATATCTGTTGACAAGGCTTGAAAGAAGATGGGAAAAGTGAAGAAGATGGAGAAGTAATGCATGGATGCAAAGCAGGACTAAGTTCTCTTACTTCTTGTAAGAATGTTTTATAATGAAAATCTTGAGTAAAGAGAGTTAATTATTGAAGCACATGCAGCCACTCTGACCAGTTATTTATTTGATTCTATTTAGTGATCAGGAGAGGCAAGTCTTCTAGAGAAATGAAAACACTCTGGTGGAGGAATGTGGGAGGCAGACTTATCCAAAACATGTTCTCTGATCCAAAAAAACCACCTACTATAAAACAAAAGGATTGAGCAAGAAGCAAATATGCCTCTAATTTAAAACCACTTAGCTTATACCCTTGCTTTTCACTCCATACCACTGCTACCTCCATTTTTTTTACTTTTTTAAAAACTATAAATAAAAAAATTTTTAAAAGCACATTTTACTCCACTTTACTGATTAGTCAGTTCTTTTTAATACAAATTAATCTTTTGGGGGTTTCACTGCATTATTTTAAAATTGAAGACTTGAGTACATAAGCCAAGGAATGACAAGGTCTAGTGCAGACAAAACAAGTTCCTGACACTCTGTTGCCACTTGTCATTTCCAGACCCATGGCAGACATCTCTAATTAATCAAGACTGAACTTGGATGAGGCCTCAGAACCATACCTAACACATTGCTATAGGTAGTCTCTACTAATCTGATAAAATTTCATACAATCATCCACCATTCTTGGCTGTGAAACATGTTGACTTAGGAATTGGGGTGCCTGGTTTTTAGCCCCAACTTTTCTGTGTAATGGTTGTACAATTAGCGACAAGTCATCATAGTTTTTAGACATAAAATGGAGTTTATAATGTCTCTATCGAAATTGGTTCAGGGAACTAGATGGCCCCCAACTGCAAGAATGACAGAAAAATATACACAATGTTGAATGAGACTTTAACAACCTGGAAAATGAGACTAATATCACTTGATTAAAAATGTGGACTAAAATGTTGATGATAGTATCAAATCTATGAAGGAAAACAAGATTGGAAGCAACACAAACCAAAACCACAAACAGAGGAAAAACTCTACAGAGGTAAACGTTTAAGGGAGCTCCAAGCTGAGAATAATAGAGCCATGTAGTGAGCAAGGGTTCTCAAACACTTGCCAGTGTGACCACTTTGGGGAAGGGGCTGTATTAGCTTCCTAGGGCTACCATAAGTACCACAAATTAGATGACTAAACAACACAAATTTTTTGCCTCACAGTTCTCGAAGGTAGGAGTCCAAGATCAAGGTATCAGCAGGCTGGTTCCTTCTGAGACCTGTGAGGAAGAATTTGTTCTGTGCCTGCCCCCAACAGCTTCTAGTGGTTTGCCAACAATCTTTGGAGTTCATTGACCTGTAGAAACATCATCTTAATCTCTGTCTTTATCTTCCTGTGACATGTCTGGGTTCAAATTTCTCCTTTCTATTAGGACACCACTCATATTGGATTAGGGCCCACCCTAATGATCTCATCTTAACTAATTACATCTGCAATGACTTTATTTCCAAATAAGAGCACATTCTGAGGTACCGGCAAGTAAGACTTTAACATATGAGTTCTGAGTAGACACAATTCAACCCCTAACAGGGAGCTGTAGACTTAGCCAACCCAATATTGGACCCTTCTTTCCCCCTATCTGTGCTAAGCAGCAAGAACAGGGCACCTACACTTGCACCAAAGTAGGAAATTACATATGACAGCGAGAGGAAGCACAAAGTCCCAGGTGACTATGCACCTCAGAGAGATGGGAAAGCCCCACTGCCATGAAATAAACTTTTAGCAGAACCCACTGAGACGTGACTCCTCTCTTCCCTTTTCCCACAATCACCAGTGGAAGTCTATTAGTCACAAGAATAATTTTAGAAAATCAAAATCAACCATTTAATTATACCAATAATAATGGATCAAGATGAGCAAGGTTTCTCCCAGACATGTAAGGATGTTTCAACAATTGAAAAATCTATTAATATAATTGCATAAGGTATTAAGGGTGGGAGACAGAGTCTATAAATATCTCAATAGATGCATGTGCTCAATAGCATTCCTCTTCTCAGTTTTGCAGCCTTCCCTTTGTAGCCATACTTTTTGTCATGTGACTTCGAGTTCTTTCAGTATTGCTTACCTTCAGTGTTGCTGGGCTTGGCCACGTGACTTGCTTTAGCTAATGGGAGTTGGGCAAAAGGGAGTGGTCCAAGCGTGAGTCTTACGGGTTGTCATTTGTTTCTGCTTGTCCCCTCTTACACTTCTGCCATCACCATAGAAGAACATACCCTGGCAAGATCACTGGTCCAAGAAGAGTAAGAGACATTTGGAATTGTCCTAGATTCAGTCTGAAACTTAGAGCCAGGCCACAGCCAAGCCAGATGAGCCAAACCCTAATCACCCGATAAAATGTGTCTGTGAGAAATGTAAGTATTGTAGTAACCCACTGAGTATAGGAGTGGGTGGTTGTTACACAATATGATTATGGCAAAAGCTGACTGATACAATGCAGAAAAGGCCTTTGGTAAAATTCAGTACTGGTCTCTGATCGAAAACACACCCCTACACATTGTCACGCAGCTACCTGTAAACTGTGGTAAGCTAAGAGTAGGAAAAGACTTCCTTAGTCTAAAAAAAATAAAGTAACATAAAAATCAATCCTATAGGAAACTTGAAACAAGCATCATACTAAATGGTAAAACATTAGAAATAGTCACATAAAAGTCAGGAACAAGATAAAGATGCTAGTCTTCAGGGATTTTTAGCAATAATAGGCATTAGACCATGAATAAAACAAGCAAAAATAAGAGGTATAAATGCCGGAAGAAAATAAAGAATGTAGTTGTTCATCTAATAAACTAAGTCTACCAAAAACCTTTTAAGATTAACACAAGAATTCAATAGATGACCAGACACAAGAACAATACATGAAATTCAGAAGCTTTCTTCTAAATGAACAAACACCAAGTACAAAACTATAAACCATAATGGTTATTTAAAAGCTCCCATTTAAACAAGAAAGGACAAAACAAAACAAATCTAAACAGTGATTATGTAGGAATAAGTCTAAGAAGAAATGCACAAGCCATTTTGAAGAAAAAGAGCAGCATACTGAAGCATAAAAAGACCTATAGAGATGGAGAGACACATGTGGCCCCAACCTGCAGCTGAGAGGCCAGTCCTGCCAGATCTCACAGAGCTCACAGAGGCATACAAGTAAAGATTCAATGCTGATAGCAGTTCTTCCCCAAATAGATCTCCACATTCAGTTCTCTTCCAACCAAAGCCCCAAAATATTTCTTTTTTAGAGAACATGCATGACAAGATGCTTCTGGAATACATGCGAAAGAAAAAAAATGTGTGTAAAATGACAAAGTAATGAATATATTAGGGAGAAGGGGAAAGAAGTCATACATATCCCAAAACATTTAAAAAAATCGTTAATTATAATGTTATAGTAAAAAATGAAAGCTAAGTGAGGATATCCAGATAAAACGAGCTCAGAGCATGCACTGCCACACAGACCCTTATTGAAGGAACTTCTCACTGACATACTTCCCAAAAAAGGAACATCATGATCTCTGGAGGAAAGTCTGAGATGCAAAACGGAATGGAGCACAAAGAGAATGAAAGAAAAATGTGAGAAATCTAAACAGGAATTATATACAAAACAATAATCATATGAATGCCTGAGCTGAGTGCCAAATAAGAACACAGAACTAAAACTGTGGACAAGAATCACCAGTAAGGCAAGATGCAGGTATCAGAGTTAACTGCTCAAAAATTACTATATTGCTCAGAAGGAAGGCAAAATGCTTGATTAATTTGAAATTTCTTTGAGTTAAATATGTTAAAATTTCTATAACAAAGATAAAAGAATATAATTTCAAAACTGAGAAGAAAAAAATGAAATAAGGGTAGGTAAAAACCCCCAATATAAGCTACCTGCACCCCAAATCAAGTTCAGGCTCTGCTCTCAGGGAACCCAGGCAGGCAGGCAGCATGGACGAGTGTTTTAGAACGTGTTTCTGAGGAGGTGGGACCCAGCCTGGGGAAGTTTGCATGGGGCCTGGGAAGAGGAATTAGGCGGTCAGAGCAAGCACCAGAGCCTAGGCCCTGGGGAACAGGCCTCGGGCAGCTGGGGAAATAGTTGAAGTCAAAGGATGTTTGGGAAAAAGGAGAGAGGGGGAGGAAGGGCCCCAGAAAAGGAGAAGGGCCATGAAGACTGACCTGGCATTCTCCCCTCCTGTCAACTCTGGTTTCCCTGAGGCCCAGGCACTTGGCAGAAAATCTCACCCACTCTTTTTCTGGCTCCTACCTGACCTCGCATGCCAGCCAAAGCTCAGTCTGGTGCAGAAATGCTACCCTTGCTTTTGGGCTCAGGTATCACAAAATCAGAGGTCTCTAAAAGACTCCAGTCGAGTTTTGATTTGTTGAAAAAGATAACTGAAGTCCCTTTACAGCCAACGTAAACTACCAGAAAGCTGTCCTGGGTGGAAAACCCAGCCCCACCCACCACCCCTTCTCCTCTGTTTGCAGTTCTCATCCAGCCTCCATAGGAGAAAGGTCTTGGGCAGAGAGGCCTGAGTTCCAGCCCCAGCTGAGGAAGCCTCCAGGCTTGGTGACCTTGGGATAGCCATTGACCTTCTCTTGGCCACAATTTCCCAGCTGTATAGTGGGAATAAGACTATCCAGGCCCCCTCCCTATCCCACAGGGCTTGTGTAAAGGCACACAGTCATGAAGTTTGAAAAGCAAAGTGCTCAGTGGGGAACCTCAGTGTTTATGCTGAGTGGATGCCTTTTTCAATTAAAAAAACCTTGATTGGTGCCCACCCCATGTTCTGTAGTATTCTAGGCATTGTGGGAAATTAAAACTGCCAAGGTAACCCAATCAAGAGCCTGTCAACTCCCTTCTTTTCACCTAAACAATTACCAGGATTCTTGCCCAACGTATATCCTTCCATCCTTTTCTCAAGATCTAACCTGCATCTTTGACTACATCCCACCCCTCCCTCAGGATCTCTTTCTGCCTTTCTTCCCAACAATGTGTCCCTCTGTGGCTCTAACCTCTTACCCTTCAATATTCTCAGATTTTTTCTCATTCTGAAGCAAAGTTCATTTTATCTTTTCTTTGTCAAATCTCTCCCCAGCATTGTCAACCAACCAAGTTGTGCTTTCAACTCTCGACTCGATCCAGACCAGGAAACAGCCAACGTTTCCTGTAAATGGTCAGATAGTTAATATTTTATGCTCTTCAGGCCACGTGGTCTCTGTCACGACTGCTCACCCTGGCACTGCAGTGCAGAGGAAGCCACAGACAATACATCAACACATGCTGAGGTCTGTGTTCTAATAAAACTTTATTAACAAACACAGGCTGGATTTGGCCCACAGGTTGTAGTTTGCCGACTCCTGATCTAGGCAGGGCTTCTTAAATGTTAATGTGCCCACGGATCATCTGGTAACCTTGGTAAAATTCAGTCTCTCATTCAGTACGTCTGGAGTAGGGCCTAGTTGTCTGTGTTTCTAACACTTTCCCAAGTGATACTAATGCTGCTGGTCTCAGGGACAAAGCTATTGATAACTTCTGTGACAAATACACACGATTCCCACCATTTCAAGTCTTTTTCTCTTTTGCTGCCTTCCAATATAGAGGGTGGGTAAGTCACATAAGCACTTACTCATCTTCCCTTATAGCCAGGATAGCCACACTGTGAACAAGTTCTAGCCAATACGATGAAAGCAAAAATGCAAAAATGCTGGTGGTCTTTTATGAGGCTCATAAATTGCATCCTTTTCTCCCTCCCTAGTTCTCAACAATTTTGAGAACTAAGACAAAAGCATGGCATTTGAAGGCCCAAAATGTCACCCTTATTTTCTATAAAGGCTAAGTATTGGAAAGTACAGTTTATTATGAAATGGGTCTATTAACTGAATTACCAAAAAAAACACACTTATGACTCCAAATTGACTAGGACAAGTCTCCCCTTCTGGATAGAGAGATGGGGATAAGTCTTTCAGCCCAAATGAGCCGAGAACTGCTACCTACAGGCAGACTCTCTCCCTGTAAGCTAGTTACTGAGCTAAGCAAGCCCAGTTTATTTTTCCCAAATTTAGTAACCAGCCACATCATTCCTCCTGCCCTGGGACAGGGTAAGTAAAGAGTTAGAGAGAAACTGGAAACCATTTCAAGTGGGACAGCCACATCACTTCCTCCCCAATGGGCTCTACCTTTTTGTTCTCTCAATATGCTGAGCTTACCTATTACAGCTTTAGTCAAGAGACATATGCAGTCTGAAAGGGAAGTTCCACATCCACCTTCATGAGACTGTAACCACCGTTTTTTGTTGGCTTGTTTGTTTGTTTGTTTGTTCGTTTGCCTTTGGTATTTTCCTGGGAACACCGGCGGGCAATTTCCACTTTTTCTCCCACAAGCATCTGAAATATGTCAGAAGAAACCAATAAGCACAAGAAAAGATGCTCAAAATCATTAGCCATTAGAAAAATGCAAATCAAAACTACAATGAGATATACCACGTCATACCCACTAGGATGGCTATAATAAAAAAAAAACAGGCATTAACAAGTGTTGGCAAAGATGTAGAGAATTTGAAAATCTTGCACACTATTATTTAAAATGGTGCAGCCACATTGGAAATGCTTTCGCTATTCCTCAAAATGTTAAACATGGAGTTACCATATCCCCCAGCAATTCCATCCAAGGTATATGAGGGCTGTCCGGAAAACAATTCAACCATAAATGCCTCTATTTTTCATATAACATTCTGGATACTTTCCAGACACCCCTTGTATACTCAAAAGAAATGGAAATCTACATCGCTACAAAAACTTGTACATAAATGTTCACAGCAGCATTATTCATAATAGTCAAAAAGTGGAGACAACAGCAACATTCATCAACTGATAAATGGATAAACAAAATACCTAAACAATGAAACATTATTCAACAATGAAAAGGAATTAGATATGATACATGCTACAACAAGGATGAGCCTTAAAAACATGCTAAATGAAAGAAGCTAGTCATAAAATACCACATATTGTATGACTCTATATGAAATGTCAGTAGGCAAATCTATAGAGACAGAAGGTAAATTGGTGTTACCTTGGACTTGGGAGAGGGTGTGAGGGAATGGGGAATGACTGTTAATGAGCAGAGTTTCTCTCAGTGATGATGAGTTCATTCTAAGCTTATATTGTATTAAAGGTTACACAACCTTATGAATAAACTTAAAATCACTGAACTGTACACTTTAAATGGGTGAAATTTATGGAATACGTATTATGTCTCAGTAAAGATGTTTTTAAAATTCATATTAAGATGCTCCAATAATTAAATGCATAGACATTTCAGTAGTAAAATGATAATGTATAGTGATGCCAAAAATTTGAAAATAAACCTGCTTTCTTCAGATATTTATTATATATAGCCCTGGCCTCTTTAGCACTATTTACAACAACTTAAATATCCATCAATAGACACTTGGATAAAGAAATTGTGGTACCTTTATACAATGGAGTATCACTCGGCCATAAAAAAGAATGAAATCTTACCACTTACAATAACATGGATGGACATAGAGGTTATTATGCTAAGTGAAATAAGTCAGACTGAGAAATACAAATACCATATGATCTCACTTATATTTGGATTCTAAAAAACAGAATAAACAAACAAGCAAAACAGAAATAGACTCATAGATACATAGAACAAACTGATGGTTACTAGATGGGAGCAGGGTTGGGTGGATGGATAAGAAAGGTGAAGGGATTAGGAAGTACAAATTGGTAGTCACAAAATTGTCATGAGGATGTGAAGTACGGTATGGGAAATAAAGTCAATAATGTTATGAAAACTATGCATGGTGTCAGATAAGCACTAGACTTATTGGGGGGAGCACTTCATAAGTTATATAACTGCCTAATCACTGAACCATACACCTGAAGTTAATACAAAATAATATTGAATGTCATAAGAAAGGAGGGGAGTGAAATCTTGCCATCTGCAATAACATGGATGGACCTAGAGGATATTGTGTTGAATGGAGTAATTCAGCAGAGAAAGACAAATGCCATGTGATTTCACTTACACGGGGAACCTAAAGAACAAAATAAATGAACAAACAAAACAGAAATAAACTCACAGGCACAAGAACATTTTGATGGTTGCCAGATGAGAGAGGGTTGGGGGAATCAGCAGAAAAGGGGACGGGATTAAGAAGTACAAATTGGTAGTTACAAATAGTCGTGGGGATATAAAGTATAAAGTACAGCATAGGGAATACAGTCAATAATATTGTAATAACCATGTATGGTGTCAGATGGGTACTAGATTTATTAGGGTAAACACTTTGTAAGTTACTTAAATGTCTAATCTCCATGTTTATTGTATATCTGAAAGTAATATAATATTGTATATGAACTGTAATTGAAAAAATAAAAAACATATTTAAAAAAAATCTACTCTTCCCATTTAGTGTCACTAAACTTTCCCACCTCTTTGCCTTTGCTTATGCTGTTCCCCTCCACTTTACACATCATTTCTGTTTGTCCATGAATGTCTAAATTCCTGGTCAGGCTCCTCCAAGATGCTTCTTTCAGGCTGGTGGCAGCTCCCTCTTCTGTTACACTCTCTTTACACTCTATCACATACCAGTCATGCTGTAGATCCCTGTCTGTCAGGTATTATAACTCTCTTTGTGTATTACATTATTTTATTGCTATCTCTGACCTCATTCTTCACACTGTCTCCTCTCTTTCTTCAATAGTGCATCCCATCTTAGGGAATGCTTAATCTGTGTTTGACTTGTGATTCTCAGAGCCTGTAGCAGAATGTCAGGCACTTAGTAGGTACTCAATAAATGTTCATGGTACACAGGAGGGAGGAAAAACAGAAGGCATGCTTCCTGGCTTTAAGGAACATGGAACCTCAACCAGCAGTTGTACAGAAATTATTCTGGTACAGGACAGGATGAGGGAAGTAGAGCTATAAGCATGTTCCTAAGTGCTGGGAAACACAAACGTGATATTTAATGCAACTGAGAGGAACTAGAAGAGATTACTGATTGGGCTGTATTTTAATAAATGGGTTTGGGATGAAAAGCATTCCAGGTTGATGAAATAGCATCAACAAATAACCAAGTAGAAAGAGTCAAATACATTTGTAAGAGGTGAACTGTGGGATATGATTGATGAGTAGGATGCATGCTTGGATGAAAAGGGGAAGTGTTCTGTATTTGGAGATAAGCCTTGAAAATCATGCTGGAGACAGATCATAGAGAGGGATGGATTGCAAGCTAGAGAATTTGGACTTTATTTTGCAGGCAGTGAGCAACCGTGAAAGTATTTTGTTGAGAAATAAAAGAACTCAGGGGTTAAAGGGGGCTGAAAGGCAACTTTCTACAAAGCAAAGAAAACTGTGTTTCAATGAATAAATCAGCTGCTGATTTACCTGATTTGTAAATCTAGGCACTCAGCTGTCTGTACCTCAAAAAATGGGGGAAGATGTTGATTAATTTTTAAAGGTACATCAGAGAGTTCTGCTCACTTTTTAAAACATAAAAACCTCTGTTTTCTTAAAGTACATGTAAGTTAACCAAAGACTCCAGGGTAAGTTTCTGTTTGGATAATGTTTATTTTGGTACCTTGAAAGCTTGGCAGTTATTTAGAAATTCAATTACAACTCTCCTTTAAACAAAACCACCCTTGGGAATGGGGGTTTGAGCTAATCTCAATATATTAACTTGACATTATAAAACAGTTATGCTGCAGGTTCAAAGGGTTGGTGAAATCTTCAAGTGAGCTCAGAACAGGCGCCGAAAACACATGCTTTGTTTAACTGGTTCCTTCAATAGAAGAGACAAAGGGGGAAAAAACAGCAACATAAATGGAGGGCTATTTTTATTGTTGTTTAAAAGGAGGCCCCCTTTGTGTCAAATGGAAAAATCTAGTATCAGCTCCCATGGCTTTTCTTCAAGACTGCGAATACACAGAGAAAATCAACAGTCAGGGTTAGAAGGAAACCAAGGCTCTGAGCCACATAATGAGGCAGTTGGGAGGAAGAAAGACACATTAAATACTGAGAGAGTGCTCCATCAAACTTCAACTTGCTGTAGCAATTAATCATTGTATATGCAGAAACACACATAAAATTTTTAAACCATATGGCAGAGAGAGTTATTGTTCTTTGATAACAATCAAAATGCCTCTCACATTTCCCAGTCTCCTATTAGGTGGAGGCCACATTACTAGTTCTGGCCAAGGGGCTGAGAACAGAAATTATGTATGTTACTTGTGGGCTGAAACATTTATTTAGGAGCTAGTGTTCTCCCTCTATGCTTTTTCTTTCCTTTTTATAGCTGTCTTGGAAGCCCTGAGTTCTAGGTGAATCAGCTGAAAGATGGTGAAGTGTCTATCAACCTAGGTTTCTACATGAGAAATAAACTTTAGTTATGTTTAGCCACTCAAATATTAGGATTTATTTGTACCAACACATAGCCTAGGCTATTCTATTTCATTTCCAGTATTCACCTTTTCTTTTATTGTGTTGTATTCCCTAACTTTTGGTTGAACACATGGCTACCCAACATGAAGATTATTTCTCAACCTTCTTAGTGGCTGGGAGAGGTAATATGTTTAAAATCCAGCTAATAGAACATAAGTGGGAATATTGTCTTTTGCTCTTCATCTTGGTCCTCTTCTTCATCCTGCAACCAGAATGTAGATGCTGCCATATTGGAGGAGAGGTCAAGACCACAAGTGGAGCAGCAACAGTAGAAGAAACAGGAGTTCCTGATAGCATGGACCACCATAACAAATGCGGACAGCCTGCCCAAATGTTTATATCAGCAAGGAATAAGCTTCTACCTTGTTTAAGCCATTGTTGTTTCCAGAATCTTTCATATATTCAGATGTTTGACCATGTCAACCAAATGCATATCTGATGAATTATCCAGTTTCTTCACTTTGAAAATGAGTGCCAAAGAAGGTCAGAATCAGCACCAGGACTGCTCAATAGAGTGCATATTTTAGACAGATCACTCAGATTGCCAAGGAGAGTTTGACAAGTCTTCAAGCGAAAGGATATTGGAAGAAGCAGAGATTTGAGGATGGCTGGATGGTTAACAATAGAGGAGAGTCTCTGATTTACCTTGGAGGTAAGGACCATAATTGTTAATAACAACTTAGAGTTCATTGGTCTTCTTTTTCTTGGCTGTGAGGTCAACTTCTGGCATGAAAAAGCCTTATTTTTGCCCTGATTTGACTATTTTTATATTTTTAGGTTTCCCACTTGGCAGATGGAATTCTTTCCCCACTTTGAATTAAACTCATTATTATTTATTTCCCAGGTTTTCATCCTGGGAAATTGTCCCTTCCATTAGTAAAGTCTCAATGGGTATGAACTTTCCTTTCCTTAGCCTGTGGCCACTCCCATACTCCATGGCTTGATACTGAGAACCCAGATCTGCTATGGAATAAAGGGATCCCTATTTCTAATGAATAACCCCTAAAAGGAAAGTTCCATAAAGGCAGGAATTTTCATCTGTGTAGCTCTAGTACCTAGAAAAATACCTTGCATATTTTAAGAATTCTATAAATATTTGCTGAATTTAATATTTAATAGCTTTCTCTATTTAACTTCACCACCACCCCACTCTTCACCTCTGAGTTATAGCAATTTATGTGTGTTTAATGTACAGAAATATCCTGAGTGGCCAAGTGCCAGAGTCTAGAAAAAAATAAATATTGGATTTTCAAAAACAGATAGGCATCTCTTTTTTAGGTTAAACTTTGAATGTGTAATTTTAAACAATGGATAGATTAAACATGAGTTTATTGTAAATCATAAAAGCCTTGAAAATATGATATTTCTAGCGACGTTAGTCAGCTCTACCTAGAATCATGCTGCAATAAAAGCCATCTCCCAAATTCAGTGGCATGTATAATAATAAACATTGATTCTCATGCTCACACATCTGCAAGTTGGCTAATCTAAGTCAGGTTCAGCTGGGCTTGGTTCCAAGCTATAACCCAGATTCAGATCTGCTCTATGTGTTTCCATATCTTCCTTGTCCAGTGGTTATTCAGGGGATGTTCTCCTTGTGACAACAGGCAGGAGCACAGACAGAAACTTCAACAGCAGCAGGCACATTTCAAGCATTTGCTTGTGTCCTGTCTGCTAAAATTTCATTAGCCAAAGCAAGTCACATGATCATGCTCAAATTAAAGGGGCCAGGGAGTACACTCTGTCCACCAAGAGCCCCCAGCATGGAAGTGAATGTATAAAACAGGAAGTGGAGAATGGAAACCAATGATGCTATCACACTAGGTTTGAAAAATATCAAATGTAAAATCAGCCCATTCTCTGATATCAGTACAACTCTATTAAACACTGTAAAGTAAACTGTCACAAGAAAGTAAAGTGGGCTATAAAATCCACAGAACTTAACTAAAGAGTCCCTAAGTCTGGAAAACATTCCTCTGTTTCAGAATGAACAGCACATGCTGGGTAAAGGTGGTGGAGATGTGTCTTGTGTTCACAACCTCTTCTAAGTCTACATGTTCCAGATCTCAGTCCGAACTCCATCCTTGCCTAAAGCTATTAACTATTCCTCTTGGGAAACCCTCCCAGTAGAACAATTCTCTAGATCAGTAATAGAGAATGGTAGAAAAAGAACTTAGCTCAAGAAATTTCGTTTACTATCTTTATCTTCATTGGAATGATGGTTTCATGTCAGATTGAAAAGAAAGTGCCTTAAATGCCAAAAGAAAGGATTATTGAGTTACAAGAGAGGGATATCAGAGACTCTCACCAGAACCCCATATATCACATGAGTCCTTTGATATCTGACCCAATGAGCGGTCCCCAGTCTTGATAGCTACTGACTCCCTATTGTGGTCACTCTAGGGATCCTTCACCTGGGGACCTCAGACTAAAGGTGGATAGAATTTAAGGGATTCCTGAACATGGGTGGGAAAAATTAACTAATGTTTAACTAAACTAATATTTAGTTAACTAACATTTAGCACTGCCTTCAATTACGAATATAACTAACACACCACAGTAGTATTAGCAATACCTGTAACATTGTAACCAATAGAAATCACACATTTTTTCTTATCACATGATGCTTGTAGCTATCTTTAGAAATATCATTTATGTTCAGCAATACTGTGAAAATATAATAGTTATTAGATCCACTGCCATATCTGGTTCTTTCATGTGTCATTTGAAGGATTTGTTTTTCTAATATTTTGATAACTGTATTTGTAATCTAAGTATTTGTTTCATGCATTTTAAAACATTAGGCTACACCAGACTGCCAGCTGGGTCCACTGAACAAACAAAATTAAGAACTGCTCCCCAGGTATTCCTTCTATGGGGGAATTCTTTAGGCCCTCAGGAGATGCATTGTGGATTCAGTATGTGTTTATATACAACATCAGATGCTATGCCCAAAAATATCCTGGAAATGTAGACTCAGTTTATTTCCTTTTATTCATATCACAAACCCTTCCCCTTTGATTTCTCTGATGACTGTTCTCTCCAAAAACTCTCCCAACCCCACTCCAGCTTCTTCTATTGTCTTACGGTTTCCAAACACTCTGCAAAAATCTCTTCTTATCCTTCCTTTATCACATCTCATTCTCCAACTGCAAGGTAAGGTCAAGGTAAATTTAACCTAGCAATGTTTCCCTATTTAATTTTGAAAATTTTCTCCTGATCATGTAATAATACCTCTCTTAAACCATCTCCAAGGAAGAGACGTTCATCCCACTCCTGTCTCTAGTAATTCTTACCTTAGACACTATTGCCTCATACTGACATGAAATCTTTCCCCTGCTGAGGCTGGTTCCCCTCTGCCTATTAATTTTAAGACAGTTTCCATGCCTTCCCCTGTCCCTGGAATCTTTTCTCCTCTGTACCAAGCAGCCACTGACTCCTCTGCTATAGCGACGACCTGTCAGGTCTCTAGACTTTGTCTCACCCTTATTCCATCTTCAGTGTGTGGGGCCCAGGTAAGAGAGTGATGCATCAAGCATCTGCCACATGCCACCCAAGTCAAGTCTGTGATTGTTTCACTGTGGATACATCATGTCTGTCTAGGTAATCAAAGATGAGTTCATTTTGCAGGTGCTTCGTTGATGACCAGTAGGGACGATCTAGTCAACTAATCATTTATTGATTCAGGATCTTCACCTTCAGGATCTTCCATACAATGATTGTATCCAGTCTTATTTTTCATCAGTTCTTGTTATGATGTGAATGTATGTGTCCCCCAAAATTTATACATTCAAATTCTAACCCAAGGAGAGGCCTTTAAGTCCTGAGGTGATTAGATCCTGAGGATGGAGCCCTCATGAATGGGATAAGTGACCTTATTAAAGAAGCCCCAGAAATATCTCTTACCCATTTCCCTCATGTGCAGACACAGTGAGAAGTCAGTAGTCTACAATCCATAAGAGAGCTTTCACCAGGACTCTACCATGCTGGCACCCTGATCTTAGACCTCCAGGCTCTAGAACTGGGAGAAATAAATGTCTGCTGTGTTATAGGCTACCCAGTCTGTGGCATTATGTTGTAGCAGCCCAATTGGATGGAAGTACTACGTATAATGGACACTATAATGCAACACCAGGTTTCCCACAGGAACTCATTGTCCCAGCTGCTACAGTGCTTCTGATTGCCCTATACTGTCATCTCTCCCAGAAAACTACCCTTAGCTAGAGACTGCTATCTTGCCCTAGAGGACAGTGTACGTCCAGTGCCTGGTCATTGGGAGAATACAAAGGCTCGGAACTCTCCCTGCAACATGAGGCAACTGTGAAAGGCCATCCCAGCTTCAGAGCTCTCTGTAGGGTGAACTGAGGCCTTTGTTGAGACTTCATTGCAGCCCAGCTTCTCCCAGTGCATGATCCTTCCTCCTTCCCTTTTACAGAGTTTGATCTTCAGATCGTTAATAGATCCATAAACTAAACCTCATCTCGGAGACAACTTCTGAAAGACCTCATCCTGCATTACTCCCTCACCCCATTCCAGGACCCTAACCCCATCAGACCTTAAACACACCATTCTCTGATTTACGGTCTGTTGTCATAGCTCCAGTACACTCTACAGAATTTGAGAAAGAGGAGAAATTTAATAAATGTTTAATAAATTGAATTTAATCTGCAAATGTGACCAGTCTGCCAACAGTACCTTCCTCCAAGTCTCTAATAAGAACCATGGCAGTCTGTAGGCTGTTTGCCAATGGGTTGAACTACGATCGTTTGCCACATGGCGATGCTCTCTGAGAGCAGTGAAGGGTCCTGGCAGGTAGCTAAGGGCATACAACCAAGCACCAGAAGGCCAATGCCAAGAAGCTTACACAGTTAGATCCCTGTCAGCCCAAATTTCAGGCCTTCACAAGACCCAGCTTAGAAGAACAGACAAGTGGGCATCCAGCCCAAAGCACTGTTCTTATCCTGCACAGAGAGACTTGTCCTTGAGGCTGATTCCTAACCTTTAATCTTGTTTGGCTTTATCATTAAATCTAGGTTTTCATTATGTTGTTTTTTTTGAGCCATATTAAATAGCTATTGTTGTAGTTTGCATAAGATTAAATAACGGCTATTGCATGTACTCAACTTGAGAGTATTAGCTTAGCTTAATTTTTCATCATAAACATTTATTTTTATTGTATTTAATTTGTCCTAAAATTTTGTTTTTCTATATATAAATTTATACCTTTTATCATTTATTCTTTTTATTTTGGCTCAATTTGCCATTTTATTGATTAGCATAACTTTTTAAGCTGGCTTTGGGTCACAAGGGCATTTATTGTTACCACCACAAAGAGCCAAGTTCCCACACAGTTCTCCCCAGAATCCTTGAGGACTGCTGTAAATGTTGCAACTGGTCTTCCCTTTAGGAAGGTATTGTGTCTTCCTTCTGCCTACCTCTATCAAGTACCGCAATTAAGAAAAGATAAAACTTTAATTCATGGGCTTGAAGCTAGAGTTTGAAGCCTAGGGTAGTGGTTCTCAATCCCAGCTACACAGTAGAACCAACTAGAAAACTTTTTAAAATACCAATGCACAGCCATTCTCTATTACATAAGAATCTTGGAGTGGGGTCCAGGCATTAATATTTTTAGACTGGCCAGGAATTCCAATAGCAGTAACTTTGAAAGCCATTGATTTATGACTTTGCTAGTCACAATGTGGTCCATGGACTCACAGCACCAGCATCACCTGGGAGCTTATTAAGGATGCAGATTCTTGGGCCCCACTGTGGTCTTGCTGAATTAGAATGTGCATCTAGCAAGACCCCCAGGAGAACTGTGTATATATTGAAGTTTGTGAAACATTGGCTTAAAACACACTTTGATAGTTTTTGCATCTTAACCCTTCCTTTAAAAAAAAAAAAGTCTGATCGGAAGATGTGACAATTCTAAAGCTCAAATATTTGCAGGTCTAAGAATTTCTATTCTCTCTTTGATCTACCTCATTAACAGGAGATAGTAATTTGACTAATTTGTGATAAAAATGTCCCTTTCCCTGGTTGACTAAATTGTTTCTAATTAAGGAGATGGAGAAAGATGAATTTATCAGAAGTCTCTTGGGGAGAGCATTGCATTTGTTTGCCTGGGTAAGCCTGCTGGGGTAGAACAGAAGACCCGTGGGCAAGACTGTCAATAGGTAGCAAAACTTGAGTGAAGAGGAAAAGCACTCTCGTAAAACAAGGAAGTAGCCAGTTCCTGAGAGGGAGAGGGGAGAAGAGGAGAGACAAGGGGAGAGGGAGGCAGGGGCAGAGAGGAGAGCTTTCAGGATCAGCTTAAGATGTTGTACGACCCCTCCACCATCCTGTAAGAGTAATAACCCTATGGATGTGACAGCAATTTGGGGGAAAAGCAGTGAAAAGTCTGAGTGTGTCCAGGTTGTAACATGGAGACAGAGTAGAGATTTGATGTTTGGATGCAGAAACTAAGACCAAAGGGACCAAAAGGAAGGTGCCCCACTAGCATCCACAGAAATCACCCAAGGAAATGCTTTGGGCCACCAGAGGCTATGACACTGGGGAGTTAAGTCTAGTTTATTTTGATCTACGGGGACAGAAAGCCCTTGGCTGAGGACAGGCTTCAATGTCTTGCTTCGCCCCACATTGCTGGAGACAGGATAGGTCCCCACCCTGATGAAGGCTGTCTGGAAACTGTAGGTTGACTTGGGCTTATTTTGGAAAAGCCAGCAATTCCTGGCTCCCCGCCCCACCTCCAGAAACTCCAGTCCCCAAATGAAATTTCCAAGCACATTTCTAATTCCCACAGGTCCCTGAGGACAGCGAGAGCTCTGCCCCATCTGACCCCAGGCTCCCTAAAAGAAGGTGCCATGTTTGCCTTAAAGCCTTGGTGAAGGGGGGCCGGGCAGGGCCTCCAGCTCTAGATGGGATGCTGTGCTGGGAAGGTTTGTGTCCCTTCCTCCACCTGGGAGGACCCAAGGCTGGGACTTGTTTCCTCTCCCTGGGAGAAAGTTGGACAAGCTCTGCAACGTTGGTACCTCCTCCAAGCTTTCTCAACCAAACCGTTCATTCCTTCGCCGCAGGATTTGGTAGGAAGCGAGAGAGCTTTTTCCTCCCTTGCTCAGCTGGACTCAGGACAAGCCTGGCCTTCATACCCAGCCTGCGTCCTTTTAGACTGCTTATGTGCTGGCCAAAACATATCACTGTTCTGGTGCCAGAGAGGGTGTTTATAACAATTGTCAAGATGCTTATTCTCTCTTTCAGTAATTGCCTTCTGTCTGGTCCAGGTTACAAATTTGTGCCAGACCTCTGGGTCTTAAAAATGTTATAAAGAATATTCATCAGCATCACCCAGAAGTTTTCCCCTTCAAACACACACTCTCCAAACCCCCAACAATTATGGCCTGTTCAATACATAGATATTTTCTTTTTTTTTTTAACTTTCCCTTTTTACATTTCTTAATTACAGTATTATATATACATATATACAAAACATAAAATATACCATTTTTAAGTGTACAGTTCAGTGGCATTAATATTCCAGATTTTGTTTGGGAATGAAATTGGAATTACTGGCCAACTTCTAACAACTGTATGCTTTGTTACATCTCTCTAATTTCCAATCTTATTTTTGCTTTAGGGTAATGACCAGAATGGTTCTTTCTAATGAAGAGTTGGTATTCTTATCTGGCTTAGGCTCCCTGCTATTTTGTTGGAGTGTCCAGCCAGGCAAGGCTGACTAGCAGGCCCCTGGGAAATCTGTGCATCTTAGAGAAGTGCTCATTCATCTTCGGTGTTCTCTCTCTCTCTCTCTCTTTCTCTCTCTGTCCTATGGAACAGGACCCTAGTGCCCAGCATGGGTTCATACGATTTCTGATTCCATCTTGATAGGTCTCTGAAGGGTATGATGTTACTGAAGTAGAGAAGGAAGGAAAGGTACACATGGTGGGGAACAGCACATGGCAGAACACAGAGGCAGCCAAGTACAGATTTAGTGCTCAGGACACACTGTTTGGAATAGGACAGAAAAGAGCTCTGAAACATAAAGCTGAAGAATGAAATAAGGGTTAAAGTGAAGGTGCCAGAATAATAGATGTAAGTGTTGTCCGGAAAAAAAATGGGGAGCCACGGCAGGTATAAGAGCAGTCTCGATCAGTTTAGGCAGGGAAGAGCTTGTTCCTAAGGAAGACTTACTGAGGTCTGAGGTTCAGACCTCCTGGATCCAAGCTGTGCCGTCACCACAGGACAGCAGGGACCCAGGGAGCTGGTGGAGAAGGTCCAGCAAAGTACCAACCCAAAGAAGGTGGTGGGTGACTGGGAGTGGGGAAGAGGAAGGCTCTAAGGGGAGCCAAGTCCAGACACAGAGAGAGACTGAGACAAGGGGAGAGCAAGTCACAGGAAGGAACAACCAGCTGAAAAGCAATCTTGGGCGACGGAGCAGGTATTTCCCAGCACTCACTCACCTCTCCACACTGAAGGCTGCTCCCTGGGAACACCTGCCACTCACTGCCTGTGGCCTTTTTTGACTGTGGGAGCCCACTCAGTGCACACATAGGATGAGCCAGAGGTGTTTGGACATTAATTACTCCAAATGCAGCCCTCTGCCCAGAGTAGGTGGTAGATAAATACCCAGCTTGCTTGCTACACAGATAAGAAAACTCTGAGGTTTGTGTCCTACACTGTCTCTCAGAGTCCTCCCCCCAGGACTGAACCCCAGTTGTCCACAAAGGAACTGACTCGATGACACATTTTTCACTTGCTATCTTCCTTTCCCTATCTACTGGAGTTTTCTTCACCTCCCAAATAAATGATTCACACCCTCATTCTTATCTCTGGCCTCTTCCCAGGGGAGCCCAACCCATAGCCCAGCTATGACTATAAGGACATAGTCATCCAGCACCAACCCTGCATCAGCCCCAACAAGCTTCCAGAGCCTCCTGGTTTTCCCCTCAGTGTGCAGCCAGAGCCACCAGAGGTGCATGCAAGGCATCCAACACCGGGCTCTGAGGTCTCCTCTTCCCGCACATCCTCTCCTGTGTTCTTCCTGGCCTGGCTAACCCAGCCAGGAGGAGACGGCCACAGCCTCCGAAGGCAGGACACCTGGACACGTGGCCTACCTCCACAACCACGTCCTTGGACGGATTCCAAGCTGGGAGAGGGCTCCAGATCCCCTGGGCCACCCTCCCACCCTGCTCCAGGGGCTTTGGACAGTCAGGGGCTTCTACTGCTGAGAGCAGGTGGAGTCCTCTTACTAACTTGTCTTGACATCAAGATTCTTTTATTTCTCTGCATCAGACCGAGTCTTCGAGAACTCTGAGGGTGGTCTGTCCTCAACCACAGCAGCAGCCCCTCCCAACCCTGCCCAACGCTGAGGCAGAGGGGAAAGAATTAATCATTTTAATCAGAGAGGAAAATAAGAGCAATGCTGGTGCCGCTCATGTCAGCACCGAGGCCTCCCACGCCCTAGCTGGCCATCAAGGAGATGAATGGCCAGCATTCACTCATTAACTTAATTTGTTGCTGAGGGAAAAAAATCTCATAGGCTATTAGGCTGCTCTCCAAATCCGCTGCACAGGGAATGGGTGCTGCGTCCAGGGGCTTATGGGAAATTAGTAAGGTGAATGGAGGCCAGTCTGGACACAATAAGAGATGCCAGATCAGTGAATGGGACGTGGCGGCTAAGCCCAATTGCAGTTCCTCCCCGACTAAACTGGTTGGGGATGAGCAGCTATTATAGCTGTCATCCCAGCTCAATCATTTACTCAACCCAGCCCCTCACATTGGGCAGCCCACTCCTCAGCTTCTGTCAGGAATGTCAGAGAGTCCCCTTGCCTGACATCATGGTAGCCCCCTGGCTGGCATGCTGCCTCTCAGTTCCTTACCTGCCGTTCTCTAAGGACCACAGGCATGTTCTTGGATCTCCTCCAAGCCCCACTGGGCCCAGGGGAGGCTAGAGCAGGGGTGGGCAGGGAGATCTCAGGGTCTCTCAGTATAACCGAGCCTCACCACTATTTTTACTCCATTAAACCTCTTCCCGGTGGTGCAGGCCACTCTCCAAGGAAGGACCTGCCTCCTCTCCAGGCAGGCAACAGGGTGCTCCCCTCTGCCTGGAGTTTCCAAGCCTGTCTTATCAGCCACACATCCCCCACTCCCTGCATTGTGACCTAGAAAGAGGCTGGGGAGCAGGTCTCAACTCACCAGTTTCCATTCCTGCCCCCCACCACCCACAGCTGCTCTCCCTGCCACCTGGCCCAGAAAGGGTTCCCACCCCTTTCACCCCACTTATAGCCTGCCATAGCCCCATGCTATGATGAGTGGGACACCATTGAGCTTTTCCAATGTTTAAAGAGAAGCTTTGGGGAATTTATGATAGAAAGCCCTTTTGTGTCTCAACAAAGCCTAGCACTGGCAAGCACAAATCCTTGCCTTCCACAGTTCTCATTCTGAAAGGACTTCCTTGAGAGCTTGTATTGAATATCAAAAGCTAAACGCTGACTCCTTTGTGTTCCTCTGGGTTCTGCTTTTCACCAGTGAATCATCTTGTGTAGCAGCAAGATCTGCAACAAGGATTGCAACCGTGTGTGTAAACGGTTAACCTCAGATGGGGGCTGATGTGGGCCTGCCTGGGAATGACCTAGGCCTCTTCTGATTCACTGCTTGTTTCCTGGGAACTACACAATAAATACAAAACATCACGAATCGCCTTGCAGGCCCTGGGCCTACCTGACTCACACAGTATAAAAAGCAAATGGGAAGTGAAAGCTATGGTTTCTGTGTCAAGGTGACCAGCAAGCACCTTGGCTCCCCACTGCTGCAGCCCACCCATACACATCCCCTGTGGAGGCCCTGGGGAAGCCAAAGACGCTGTGTGCTTGCGGGGCTGGATAAGGAGTAGCTGGGTTTCTGTGTCTCCTTTCCTCTATCCCTCCATAAAGCTAAGTGTATTGGCCAATGTTCTCCAGAGAAACAGAACAACCAACAGGATGTGGAGAGAGAGAGAGAGAGAGAGAGAGAGAGAGAGAGAGAATTATTTTTAAGGAATTGGCTCATGTGATTATGGAGGAATGATGAGTTCAAATTCGGATGGAGGAGGCCAGCAGGCTGGAGACTTGGGGAAGAACTACAGTTTGACTCACTCCAAAGGCAGTCTGCTGGCAGAATTTCCTCTTGCTCAGGGGAGGTCAGTCTTTGCTCTATTGGGGCCCTCAAATGATTGGACAAGGTCCATCCACACTATGGAGGGCAATGTGCTTTACTCAAAGATCACTGATTTAAATGTTCATCTCATCCAAAAACACCTTCACAGAAACATTCAAAATAATGTCCAACGTAGTATCTGTGCACCAAGGCCCAGCCAAGTTGACATGTAGAATAACCATCCCACTAAGTATAAGGTCTGACAATTAAGTTTACAAACTTGCCACAATGCACTTACATTGGCAGCAATGTACAAACAACTCAATAAGGTGTCCTAACTTTGGTATATCTGAGTTCTCACAGCTCTGTTCATGTCAACGTGTGGCAGTGTGTGGCATTCATTATTGTTGTTGCATGTTTTTGTGTGCCATCACGAGAATGTTGGAGCTTGAATTAGAGCAATGAACAAACATTAAATTTCTTGTTAAACTTGACAAGAGTGGAAGTGAAATCAGGGACATATTAGTCCAAGCTTATGGGGATAATGTCATGAAGAAAATGGCAGTATACAGATGGATTAAATGTTTTTATGAGGGAAGAGAAAGCGAAGAGAGGTCAGGGCAGCTAGTAACAAGCAGAACTGATGAAAACATTACAAAAATTCATCAGATTGTGCATCAAAATCATTGGCTGACTGAGAAGCATAGCAGACAAAGTAGATAAACATTGATAGAGAAACAGGAAAATCTTCACTGAAAATCTTGGCATGAGGAAAGGTGTGTGCAAAAATGGTTCCAAAGGAGTTCATCAAAGAACAAAAGCAAAGGAGAATTGAAGTTTGCCAAGACCTTTTGGAGAGGTAAGACAATGTTTTGAGCTGTGTTATCAATGGTGATGAAACACGGGTGTACCAATACAACCCTGAAACAAAACATCTAAGTGTGCGATGGAAGTTAGCCAATTCTCCAAGACCAAAAGTTTCCATCAATCCAAATCAAGTAAAAATGATGTTGCTAATGTTTTTTTGATATCAGAGGGATTGTTCATTATGCATTTGT
Organism: Lyroderma lyra; assembly: GCA_004026885.1. Taxonomy (NCBI): domain Eukaryota; kingdom Metazoa; phylum Chordata; class Mammalia; order Chiroptera; family Megadermatidae; genus Lyroderma; species Lyroderma lyra. Next base: position 30,598 of record PVJL010009809.1, on the reverse strand, counting down.
ACGATTTGGACAAACAGTCAACCAAGTCTACCATTCAGAAGTGCTGAAAATGTTGCATAAAAAAGTTAGACGAAAACGACCTGAACTTTTCACCAGTAACTCATGGCTCTTGCATCATGACAAGGTACCAGCTCACACAGCACTGTCTGTGAGGGAGTTTTTAGCCAGTAAACAAATAACTGTATTGAAACACCCTCCGTAGTCACCTGATCTGGCCTCCAGTGACTTTTTCCTTTACTCAAAGATAAAGGAAATATTGAAAGGAAGACATTTTTATGGCATTCAGGACATCAAGGGTCATATGATGAGTGCATAGCTTCCCAAGGGAAGTACTTCAAAGGTATCTGTAGCAATATTCAGCACTTTTTCTAGGATGAGTTTGCGAACTTAATTGTCAGGCCTCATGACGGTAGTAAACACAAAGCAATTGCATCTCATGAGTCTGATTGCCAACTTGAATCATAACCATAATCATAGCCCATAACCACCACTTGAGCACAATCATTGTGGTTCTCTGAGTGCTGAGCTGCTGCAAGGGTCTATGGGGGGCACAGCACAGTAAGTAGCCCAAGAGGAGGCCAAGAGCAATAAATGTGGAGCTCAGGGATCTAGTTCTGACTATATGGTTCACAAGTCATGTGACTTCAGGCTCATACTATGGAGGGTTTGTCTTGGGTCAGGTTCTCAGAAGCAGAATCTAAGACAGGGATTCAGATGTACATGGGTTATTGTAGGGGAGGAGGGTTCTTGGGTGAAAGGGAGTGAGGAATGCAGGCAGAGCAGGGGAAGGAGCTGAGCAAGGATGTGTTTTAAGCTGGAATCTAGCCTCAGTGTGATCTCATGTAGAGCTCTGGAGCATGAAGGGCCTGGCAAAGTTGTCCTACCCACATCAGTAAGTCATTGACTAAATAATGCCCAGGTGTGCCCATACTCTCCCAGGCTTCTTCCACAAGGCAGCTCCCATCAGCCAGGATCAGTATCCCAGAGATGGTCCCAGCAGTGAGCTGTTAGTAACCAATGTCTGCTGCTAGTGGGGATAAGTCTGGTGGCCCAGGCACCAACAGCATCCACTACAGGGTTGTTGTAGCAAAACTGCCTCTCCTCCCTCTCCCCACTGAACCCCATGAGACTTCAAGAGAATGTGTGACTTCCATCAGAGCCCCATCACCCACCGTCCGGGGCCAATCTACAGAGGGTCAGAGGAGCTTGTATATGGTGGGTGAGAGTGTGGGAACAGTTTATAGAAATTTATGAAAATCAAAACACAAGCTTCTCCCCTGGGAAAGTAACAGGGAAACACTCAGCTCCAGTTGAAAGAGAAGTTTTTAAAGCAGGAAAGTTTACTTAGAGACTAGCCAAGCCCCTGAATCAACAAACAGAGGCCTTATCTCTTAGTATGTGGGTCACTCTGACTCTCTCTGCTCTGCTGACCACTCTTGGCCAGGCTGGACCTTGGGGCGCAGCTCTGGGGCCCAAGGTGGCAAAGAAGGCCAGAGAACAGGGCTCTGGGGACTTGGCCTTGGGTCTTGCCATGTGCTGAGAGCCAGGGGAGGGGACAGCGAGGTGCCAGGGAATAAGATGCGGCAGGCCGCCACACTGGCTTTTATTTTTAAAATTCCTTATCATTTCTCTGGAGATTATTTAAAAAAAAAAAAAAAAAAAAAAACTGCCTTGGGCTGAGTGTTGAAGGAGGCCCAGGCTATGGGCCACTATCATCTTTTTGTGTCCCCTGGGGCCCTCAACTGACACATCCTTGCGCTGTGAGGACACAGAGACCATGCACCCCATGATAGTTCTCAGGAGGCTTTTAGGGCTGGCCCAATGCAGGCGGGACTCCTTGACACAAACCTTATATTTAACAAGTTGGACAGACTCAAACAGTAAATCTGAGGTCGTTGTTCCATTTTCTGAAGGATTTGTTTGACGAAGCCATCAGATGTTCACCCTCTTTCATAGGATGAAAGCAAGAGCATTGTATTTGACACTGGGACTGTACGAAACCAGTCTACATTTTGGAGCCTACCTTAGGGTCTAAAGCAAGGGTCTCAGCTGGCAGCGCATGGAGCGACAGTACCTTCAAGGCACCTGGAGTCCACGTGCGGCCCAGCCCCAAGCACAAGTTGAGTGGCCGCGGGCAAGGACCCACTGCCTATAACTTCCTTGCCGATCTGCTCCCTAAACTGCCCCCTCCAGGGCCTGTAGCCTTTCCTGAGACTTGCCATCCTACTGGCAGGAAAGGATCCCTCTATCTTATTTGAATTTCCCCCAAAGTAAGCCCTAAGACAAAAATTCTAGAACAAGGAATTTATAAGAAAGTGATCCCAGCAGATATTGGTAGAAGGATGCAGGTGTGAAACGGAGAAGGGAAGAGAAAACAGTCAAGACCACTTATTTATATTAAAATATAACTATTATATATGAGTATGTGGATATCTATATAATATATAAATATTAAAAACAGTGGTCCAATCCCACTCCATTCCACCTGCTGAAGGGAGAGATTCATTCTAGAAAAAGAGGCAGGGAAGGGTGAGCGCAACGAAGGCAGAAACGCCCGTGGGTACCGGAGAAGGAGCACTACGCTAACAAGCAAGAGGCCCGGTTCTGGCGCCGGCTCTGCCCTTGGCTTATTTGACTCTCCGTCTGGGCCATCGTATCCTCGTCAGAGAAATGGACCCACTCGATGAATCAGTTGATCTTTCAGGATTCTGCAAACATCCTGTGTCAGCCAGGGATCTATTGCAGACAATGGAAACTGCTTGAACTATATTAAGCCAAAATGGATTTAATGCAAGCAACTAGGTACTGAGAAAACGTTGGGGAAGGTTAAAAGAGCCGTGACACCCAAAACACCACAGCAGAACTGGCTCAGTAGGGGAGCTCTTCCTAAGCCACACACATAGGGACATATCACCTTACTAGTGCCAAGGTTCACAAGTGCCCTGTGCAAACACTTGTTCTAGAGAACATGGCTTGTAAGGCCACACTGTCTAGACCTCAAGCAGTAACACAGGGACCCCTGAGCCCTGCCTCTCGGCACCCATGAAATTAGTGGCCAGTCCCTGGAATGAACTACAGGAAGGCCCAGCATCTCCATGGCCAAAGCCTGCAGAACCAGTGGAAGCAGAAGAAAGTTGGCCTCTGTGTCAATCCTGCTCAGAATCCTAGCTTCAGGGGAGCCTGGGAATTGTGGGGTTTGCTTTTCCAGCCCCTCCTAGAAGGGCACTAGAAGGAAGTTGGCATGGATGACGAGTCCAGTGCATTGTGTCCATCCCAGGTCCTTTGTGCCGAGCACTGTGCACTGTGCAAGACACCAGAGACTCTAAGAGGTCCTGGACACAGTCCTGTCCCCAAGGAGCTTATAGTCTCTCTGTATAGCCTATAAATGCAATACACTAGTGTTGTTACCAGCTAAAAGTGAGTACTGAATGATGGAGGGGAAGGTGTGCAGGAAAGAGCCCAATGCAGGGGAGTAGGCAATTGACCTGAGGATGACAAGAGGTTCAGAGAAAAAAAGGAGCTTGGATGACTTTTGAAAGGTCAATTAGGGAGAGAGGCAATCTAATGGGAAGGAACAGCAGGAGCAAGGGCACAGATGGATGAGGAGTAATTTGAGAACCATGAGTGTATGATAAAAAGAACCAAATCGGGGGTGATGGGGGGGATTGGCTGCAATGATGAGGTGAGGTAGACCAAGCAGGGTCTTGCAAGCCATGCCAGAGACCTTGGAAAGTCCATGGGACACCGTTAAAAAAGTTTAAGCAGTAAAGAACTATACACATGTCAGACTGGTGTCAGGAGCCCTGTAAAGGGAAACCAGAATTATAGAAAGCCAAAAGACAAGACAGGGAGGGAGGGAGAGAGGGAGGAAGGGAGAGAGAGAGAGAGAGAGAGAGAGAGAGAGAAGGCAGACCAGTAGGGAACTGGCCATGAAGGATATTTCCAGTAAAAGCATGGAGATTCTCCAAGCACAGCTGCTCTTAGTGGCTCATGTCGCTGGGTTGGGATGAGAGGCCACAGGTCAAAAGTGAACGCTCAGTGCAGTTTCACTGAGCAAGAACAACCTCAGTGACTTCTCCCCTCACGGAACCCCTGCCTCACCCAAAATGGACAGAAAGTTCTAGAGGTGAGGAAAGAATCAGGGAAGAGAGAGAAGGGAAGGAGGACAAAGAGAAAGAAAAAAAGGCAAAAATCTGTGATTAGGGACGTTCCCAAACCACACTGACTTGCATCAGTACACAGGCTTAGCTCAGAATCCAGCCCACGTGCCTTCTTTGAGAACGAACTGTGGCCCCTCCAATTGTGAGGGGTTATCCGAGATGCCCTTGGACTTGCACAGAAACGCTCATCCAAGAAATAAATCCATGTCTTTGACTTTTCTAACTTTTAGAGTCCTTGACTTGTGACCCTTCCTCAAATCATTGCAGCCTCTTGTGTGCATCTTCACATCTCCAGCTACTCTGCTGCAGACAAATCCCATTTGTGGTTACATTTAACCAGGCCCACCAGGATGATCCAGAATAATCTCAAAATCCTTAATCACATCTGCAACATACCTTTTCCCTTGTGAGGTATCATTTCTAAAATTCCAGGGATTAGGACATGAATATCTTTGGAGGCCATTATTCAGACTACTACTCTGCACTCTTGTCAACCTCAGGTATTCTTATTTTTCCTTTACGTTGGACTAAATTGATGGGTGGCATATTAAAATACCAATGACAAAGAAATTTCCGTTTTATTATTTTAGCCATTTAAATTTCCTCTTTTATGACCTGTCTACTCACCCAGTGTGTCTATTGAGATGTTAACCAAATTCAAAATTCTCCTTACATAGTAAAGAGTGTCAACCTTTAGTGTACAGTGTACAAATACTTTTCTCTATTGATTCATTGGTATTTTAAGGTTTATATCTTTTCAGCAGCTATTTTTTTCTTTTATATCTCTTTTGCAATTTATTTTTTAATGTACATAGAGTAAGATTTGCTCTGTTGGGGGGTACAGCTTTATGAGTTTCAACGAAGACATAGAATTAATAAAATTGTCCTGTCTCTAGATTGTAACGATGTTTACACTCTCCTGTAACTATTTTGATTTTTGTTTAATTATGATAGGATGGGAGCAGGATGGACTATACACTAAAATTGTAAATGTTTTCCAATAAAATTTGAACTTTCATGATTTCTTCCAACTCTTTTAACCTTATTAACTATTCCCCATCTAGAGATTACTTCATGCTTTTATACTCCTTTATATATTACATTTGGTTCTTTAATCCATTTAAATTTATTTTGGTGTACAGTTGGATGAGATTCCAAATTGATTTTTTTGTTCCAAGTTGCTAAACTATTGTCCCAGCACCGTTTACTGAATAATTCATCTCTTCCCTACTGTTTTGTGAGTCCACCCAAGGGAGACATTTAAAGGTACAATTTCAGAAGGCTAAATAAACTCTTGCAGTTATTTTTAACAACTGAATTTTCTTGTCCTAAAATACCAAAGAAATCTTTGCTAAGTTAAAGTATCTTTACTATTAATTTTTAACATGTCCTGGATTTTCAGGCCAAAAATAAATTAGAAGTATTTGGTTTTTTTGAAGTCATCATTTTTTTTTTTTTTCAGAATAAAAATGACAATTTTAGCCAACCAGCTAATGGTTATCCATGAAATCTCAACTTGTGTGTAAAATTTTTAAATTGGTGAGAGATAGATGGTGTGTGTGTGTGCCTGCATGTACATGTGTGTGGCTGCATGTGTGTGTATGTGTGTGCGTGTGTGTGTGTGTTTGCTTAAGCCCTTGCTCTTCAGAGTGTGGTCCCCTCAACCACCAGCATCAGCCTCTGCTAGGAGCTTTTAGAAGGTCAGGATCTTAGCCCCCACGACAATTTACTGAACGGGCATGTGCATAAGTGTGAGAAGCCTTGGCTTCAGCATGGCCTTACTGTTTGACTTGGCTCAAGCTCCGATTTTGACAAATTCTCCCTGCAAAGCAAGGTCTTTTAATCACAACAAAGGAACAGACACCCATCCAAGCAATAGAGACCTATTCAAGGGGACTGAGAGAGATGGGGGCAGCTCTGAGGACTTGAATTGTTTGGTTCTCTTCTCAACAGGAGAAGTTCCCTGGCCATCACTCTTGTTTTCCACCATTAATGCAACTCAGCCACTTGTTTGGTCTCTACTTCTTTTTATCTTTTTATTATTCCCCCTAATACATATTGACTGGTTCTTTCCATAACTTCCTGGTAAAATTCCATGAAGAGATTGTCTTATTACCCTAATTATTCACCTCACTCTATGAAGAAGAGCTTCATGCACAGGCTACCTCATGGTCAGCCTGCATATTATCTACTCTTGGGTCCCACCGCTGGTGGGCACCTCCCTTATCATCAAGGATGATACAATCTCACTTAGAAGGGCCCATGGGTATGGAAGAGCTAAGTGTTGTCACACGTGCTCTTCTTATACTTGAAGAAGATAGCACATCATGTTATCTGAGTTCTGTCCCCAAGGATGGAACTGAATTTGGTGAGACATCTCCTAAAAGCACTTGTGTATGTGACTGGTAGAGATTTAACTGTACCTATGAGTCAGGAGTCGCCGAGTTCTCAGAAAACAATGAATGTGTTATCGTACCCATAAATCTTATCTACAACCACCCATCATTTATACACTAAACCAACCAGATATAAACTTTTCCTTGGTAGTTTTCTCTGGGCCCTATGTCTTTGATTCTTAAGCCCAAGTCCTTGGGCTCTCCTGTCTTCAAGACACATCACGTAGGTTGATGTCTCAGCCACTCCGAGTTGCTTCCATATCAAGGGCACAAGAGGGAGCTTTCCAGATGGCTGGGGAGGGCAGAAGCTTCTCCCACAGTCCAGCTTCCAAGGGTTCATCTCAGGCCTGACCTCTGTTCTTTCCACGCCAGCACTCAGGAGTCGTTTTTTGGCCAAATAGGACACAATGATTAGTGACCATTTACTGAGCATCTGTCAAGCTGAGGGAGAGATGGTAGGAGATATAGTCCCAACCCTTGGGGAGCTCGCCATCTGCTAAGAAGATCAAACCAACCCACAATAAAGAGAAAAGCAATTGTAACAACCAGGGGCTTTTACTTAAGGGTACTAAGAGAGGAGAGACCACGCAGTCTGGTCAGAGTGTTCATCTTAACATTGCAATGCTCACAAGTAAACAGGCAAAGTCCACTCCACCAGCTGGCTCATTTGTTTTGTACATTCATTCATTCAGTCATTCATTCATTTGGCAAACGTGTATTGAACACTCAATGTCATTTAATCCTCAAAATAATGAGGGGCAGATACTACTGTTTCCATTTTACAGATAAGAAAACTGAAAACTGGAGAGGCAAAATGACTTGCGCCACGTCACATGGCTTACAAGTGATAGGGCTGAGATTTAGGCTCAGGGTTGCGGGCTGATTCCTGAGCTCCTCCTCTTCAGATATTGACTCCTTATCCAGAGCTGGGACTCAAAATAGCAGGAAAGGAGGGCACTCCTGCAAGGGAGTAGGGTGAGAAAGCTTGCTGTTGGGAAAAAGAGAGAGAGAGAGAGAGAGAAAAGAAAAGAAAAGAAAAGAAAAGAAAGAAAGAAAGAAAGAAAGAAAGAAAGAAAGAAAGAAAGAAAGAAAGAAAGAAAGATGGCTTTATTGCCTCCTATATGCAAATTGGGAGATGAAATGCATTGGAAAACTTGCGGAGGTCTTGAAGCCCAAGCAAAAATGGTGAGAACTTGCTTCTGAGCTCACCAGCTTGGAGAGGGTACACATAAGCTCCTTCAGGTCTCCTTGAGGGTGGGAGGTGGGCAGAGAACGCAGGAAGGTCCAGCCTTCACGGGTGAGCATTGGCAAGGGTGAGGGTGGGGGGCTGCCCTTCTATTATGCTAAGTTCAGCGCCTAAGCTATCTTGTAACCCACCTCAGCCCAAGTACCAACATGGTAGGTGACAACCAGAACAAGACAAGGACAGAAGAGCCAGAAAGCCAAGGAAAAACCCAGAATCTTCACCTGCTCCAGTATTACAAAGGCACAGCAGCCCCTTACCCATACACCCCAATTCACCTATGGAAGAAGGGGGAGGGGAGCTCAGAGGAGAAGCAATTTTATCTCGAAGAGCCCAGGCATTAGTTAAAGATTAAAATATTGCATTATGGTAAGTTCTAAAATGGGGGGTAAACCGTCTCTCTTCTACCATTACTGAGTGGAGAGGGGTTCACATAAGAAAACAGCAGAGTGGTTATAAACCACATTTTCTCTGATAAACATGTTGTGGCAGTGTTTTGTAAATCTGCCACATGCACATGCGTGCACACACATCATGGAGTCACATCTAATTCAGAGGTTGGGCTCTAAGGTGAAATTGTATCCCATGTTTTTAAATATCCTTAAAAATCCTTGCAGAAGTCACTGTACTGGAGACCAACCTAGTTGAATTCTGGAATAGAAAGCTGATTCTAAAATTGAGCACCAGAATGTAAAAAGCACACATGTTTAAACCCTGCACTCACCCTCAATTGGCTGGACCCCAGGAGACACATAAGAACCTGAAAATCACTGAGGACAAGCAGAGCAACTGCTTTCACTATGACAATGAATACTGTCATGGAAGAAGAAGGAATTGATGTCTCCATTATGGGCTTGACATCCTCCAACAAGATGAGCCCAGAGCTCCTGGAGCTTTTACAGCAGCCCACAGGCTACAAAGAAAGCATCCATTCAAGGAAGTTTCTTGAGTTTCTGTTCCTACAGACATTTATAGACAAGTTCAACAGCCATCTGCCTTGACTGCTTTGACTAGCTTGTTGCCTGATCAAGATGGCATGGAAATCTTATACATTGCTGCTAAGAGTGAAGTTGATTAAAACATTTTGGAAAACTACTTTGTGTTACCCACTAATACTATAAAGATGCCTGCCCTGTAGCCCAGCAAGCCCACTCCTGGGTATATAAGCAATAAAAATGCAAACATATCTGTCAAGATATGCACAAGAATGTCATATAAGTTTTATTCATAATAACCAAAGGCTGGAAGAAAATTACATGTCCATCAAAAGCAGAATGAATAAATAAACTATGGTATGGGTACAAATGAAATACTATACAGCAATAAAAAAGAATGGCTGATACAACATGGATAGATCTCATACATAATGTTGAGGGAAAGCTGTCAGATGTGAAAGAATATGCACTGAATGATTCTATTACATGAATTTCAAGAACAGACACAATTAACTTATTCTATTAGAAGTCAGGATAGTGGCTACTCTTGGGAAGACAGGAGCTGAGAAGAGGGTGTAGGGTAAGGGACTTTTGAAGTGTTAATCATATTTTGTTTCTCTAAGTAGGTGCTGGTTACATGGGTGAGTTAATTTTGTGAAAATTCATCAAGAAGTATACTTTTGTCCATTTTTTTGGAATATATGATATAGTTCAAATTTTTTTTTAATTTTAAGGAGAGACAAAAAATATCCCTCCTATTAATGGAAAAACTGGAATTAATAAAACTAAGGCCTTTATCTCCCAGTCAGAAGATTTGCTACCAATGAAATTGTTCAGCACACCTTCAGGGTACCCCTTAACCAGCCCCAACCAAAACTAATGGCTCCTGTGTTGTAGTCTATTGGAGAATGGAGTCCCAACTTACCTGTGTGCAAAGGCAGCTTCCCAGCCTGGCCCGTATCATTCCTCTAAGCCCCTGCCGCCCTCCCTGCTCTGGGTGGCTGCCAGGATTCCAAGCCTCTCTTTTCACCAGCTCTTTCTCTTCTGGAATTTCCTTAAGCCAAATGTTCTTTGAGTCTTTGGCTGGTCTTGCTGAGCCCTTTCCAACTCCTGTTTAATTCCTTCAATGGGTAAAAGTGGTCCAGATATAGGATGAACAGATGGATGCACAAGAAATAAAATTCACAGAGTCATAAAGACCGTTGGTCCTCAGTGCCAAGGTCAGATTATAGAATCCCCTGGAGTTCAGGCTACAGGGGACCCACTATCCCACAGGAGATATGGGAGTCATATGCCCTTAGGTTCCAGCCATGGGAGAGCTGCATGCAGGAACCCACTTTCTCTTTGCTGGTCTCCTAGAGGTAATAGCACTCGTTTCTGGAATAATATTTGAACTTGAACTTACAGGTTAGTCTAAACAGATGGGAAAATAAATCTATGGCCAGAATGAGGTATCCTCTGAAGCCAGGCCTGGGAGTCAGTCTGACATTGGGTCAGAGGTCCATCCATGAAAACCAGTAAGTTTCCCTCAGTGGGAAGCAGACCAAGTATACTGCATCAGGACGAAGGTATGCGGATGCCCTGACAAAACACACCCGTGCAGCCGCTCCGACTCGGAATGAGAAAAGAATATGTGGGTTTTGGCTGGTGGAAGTGGCACTTTCTCCCAAGATCCAAACCACTTTGTAATAACCTTTCAAATTAAGGCACGTCTTTCAGAAATAGTGCCTAACAAGTTTCAGGGTCACTCCAAGTTCATTTCGATCTCTCTCCTGTTGAGTCAAAGAGCTTACACTGGGTAACGCTACTCCCCAGGCCAACCTGACCCTTCCCTTGGCTTCAGACCTACTTCCAAGTTCAGCCCCTCAGGTCCACCTGGCTCTCAACACTCACTGACTCCAACCCTCATCACAGGCACAGGGACCCCCAACAAACTCGGCACGCTTACCCTTCAGTTTTCTCAGCTGAGGATGAGGATGCTCTCTGCTGTCCAGGGCTCTTCCCTTCTCAGAGGCTCTTGGGCACTTCTCGATTCCTCTGCAAGCAGACCATGCACTCTCGCCAGGCAGAAAAGGACACCCTCAGGCCGAGAGTCACAATGGTCATTGTAAGCCACTTTGGGGGGTCGGGGGGCAGAAGTGAGTGCTGCAGGGATGTGAGCAGGGCACCAACAGCATCTGCTACAGTGCCCATGATCATATCGCCAGCACCCATCACTGAGGACTGATCAAGAACCTGGCCCTGTGCAGGGCTGTGCCAGAGGGAAAGATAGGAGACTCAGGTCCCCACTTTGGGCAGACAAAGCTCACACACGCAGCAAGTGCCAAGACTCTATCAGATGGCCAATGGCTCCCGGCCTGACAAGTGACCCTTACAAGCAAGCATGTACTATAGGGGACCAAGGATGGGAGGAAAACTCAACGGAGGTATAATCACAACCAGGCGTTGGTGGTGCACAGGATCTGGACAGACAGACGGAGAAGAATGGGATGAGGCACAGATGGAGTGAGGGCGTGGGCAAGGCCGGGGAGGTGGTTGACAGGCTGAGAGGACGCAGCTTGCTGTGTGTAGGGCTGGCGAGGCAGGTCCAAAACAATTTAATCCATCAGCCAAATGCACATTAGCTCCCACTGCAGACACGCTGCAAAAAGCAGGGATGTCGACTTGATTAATTATGCATTCTGGTATGGTTATAATTATTTACAGATTAGAGGGTAAACAATTATCAGGCAGTGCTGGACTGGTAGAGATTTGAGAAGTTAGACTGGATGAATAAGGGATAAGGATCCGTCGAAGTTGGTTGAGCAGGAGATTGCCATGATGAGATTTATTTACGTTTGTGATTGTGCCCCTCCTCGGAGGAAATAAAGCGTCTTCCGGCGCCTTTTTATTCCTGGAGGAGCGTCTCCTTTCTCCCCCCCCCCCCCAATAAGTCCACACTTGGCTCCCCGCAGCGCACCCCTGCATGGGCAGTCTCTGACCAGGGAAGGGCGTCCCTGAGCTCCAGTGGGAGGGCAGGAGCTGCTGGGCATGTCCCAGCTTCCTCACCCCTCAAGGGGACCGCCCTGAGGCCTGGCCCACGTACTCACTCGGAGGCCGCCCGCACGCCCGTTAATGCACTCTGCATTGGTGCTTCCTCCCTTCCCGGTCTCACCCTGCACACCCCACAGCAACTCCTGGGATTCCCCCCCAAATAAACCCCTTGGACCCCAACTGTTGTCTCCGGGTCAGGTTATTACATACGGTGCATGAAGCTCAACTATGAGAATTGCCCGGGAGTACAAATACTTCATCATCTCTCTTCTGGACCTGACGAGACTGACTGGCAGGATTTAAGAACACTAAGAGGGATCACCGAATATTTTCTTTGTTCTTTTTGATGCAGCAAGTGGGAAAAGCAACTCAAACTGACAGTAAATCAGTATATTAAAGGGAAGAGCGTCTTAAACAGAATTCGCCCTGGGCACCAAAGGTGCTCATTGAGGCAGAGCATAAATTGCCACAGACAGGGCACCTGCCCTGTTTCTGTCCTCCGACCCCATCCTGAGCCCCCACCCCCTCCCACGGCACCCTTCCACGTCTCGGCAGTCTGCTCCATTTCCTCGACCCCTGTCTGCGACCACACTTCTCTCTGCCTCGCGGTCAGCAAACACCCACCACTGCCCCACACTGATGGTCTCATGGGAGAAGCTCTGCGAGCCAGGACATCCAGGTTCCACCTGCTGCCACAAAACCACGATAGGAGACATCGCCAATGCCCTTCCCACTGTAACTCCCACACCCAGCTGCCAGTACCGACTCTCTGGCCCCCAGAGTCTACTTCCCTGCCTGCAACACAGGCCGGCAGTACCAAGGGCCCCTGGGGTCCGGTCCCCACCCACCGTGACTGCAGCTGGTAGGTAATGTGCACCTCCCTCTTCCTCAGACGGAGCGGCCCCTGAGCGTGTGCTCTACACTGCCCCCCCGGGGTGCCCGGTAGAACTGACACCCCAGCCATAACTGGATTGAAAACACTCCTGTAGGGTTGACTTCCCTTCCTTGTCTCACTTCCTGATCCCCAGCCAGTGTTTCCTGGCATCACCTCCCAAGTAAAGTACTTGTACTCACACCCCTGTCTGACTGCAGGCTTCCTGGGAAACCCTACCTGAGATAAGTGGTCGGGTCCCCTCTCCTCTCCGAGTCTCCAGGCCAGGGTATAGTATCTCCTGTCATCCCAAATGAGGGTACATGAGACAAGATGAGGTTCATTCAACACTTGAACACAGTAGTAGAACAATCGATACTCATTCGATGATGATGGAAAGGTAAAGCTCAATATGGGAACATTATAGCTATTGCTTCTCTAGTGCTTTGTGCATGTCGGGTATTTGTTCATGTCACTTGAGCTAAATGACCATTGATGAGATGGAATTTATTACCCCAATTCACAGGTGAAGATATCCAAGTACAGAGAGTTTCAGTAACTAGCTCAAGGTCACAAGGAAGTGATTGGACCCCTAATTCTGTTGTCATCACCCTATACAAAACTCCTTCTAAATGGAAAGGTGTCATCTTTATATGCAATGCTGGTTGTGCACTGAATTTGGGGAAAATTGCCTTTTCTTAATTTCCTACCTCACAAACCCCTGTTTGTCTTCAACACGAACTTCAGGCTTCAGTTGATCATGGAGGCATTCTCGGCCCCACTCTGCAACGTAGGGCTGGGGTAAATACTCAAGCCCCCACCCGACCCCACACGTGTGCCCCCACCCTGCTGTGATTCTCCTTTTACTTAGCTACCCACCTCCCAGTGCTGCTTGAAGTGCTAAGCCAAGAGCAGAGCTTGCCTAAAACACAGGACGTGCATAGGGTTTCTCCCTCAGAAAGACAGGAGGGCAGCACATAGCAAGAGAAATGATGATGATGATGATGATGATGATGACGACGATGATGACGGTGATATCAATAAACCAAGAACTGACTAGCACGAGGGCACAATGTCCCTCTACACATCTCAGTGAGAAGGAAAAAAAGAAAGCCCCATTTAGCCAACATGCCCTTTAGCTTTGCTGGTCCACCAGTTTCTCATCTGGTCTCAGTGACCTCCACAGCCTTCCACTTCTGACAAGGATTGACTTTAGGGATGTCCCAGTGCCTGTAGGGCTTCTCAGGGAGACAAAGGAGTATAAGATCCCCTCTAGGGACTCACACTAAAATCAGGAAGGAAAGGCTCTCAGACAGGGTCCAAAAAGCAGTATCCCCAGTTGGTGCCCAATTAGTTTAGATTGGAGGGAATCAGAAAGAAAAGAACGGCTCAGAGCCATTGCGTAACTTTCCTTGAGATGAGGATTCCTGTGAAAATTGTTTATTAGTAATGTTCTCAGGTGGGGGCTGAGGAGACTGGCAGAAGGTGAGGAAGTGGGAATAGGAAGAGAAGAGAGCCAGGCAAGGGTATGATGTCAACCAAAGTGCCAGGAGAGTAATTTTGGATCAATACTGCAGGTCACATCCCAGAGTCATCCTGATCAGGGATAGGAGAGCTGGGGTCTTGATACCCCGTTGGGTGAAAGTTCCCAAGTTATTCTCTGTACACAAAGTGGGTTTACACACAAAGGAGCCTGGGAAATGTAGTTCTTTATGACCTAGAGCAGATCAGGGAGAAGGGCATGAAATGGATCTGCAAGCAAACCAATGACAGGCAGGCCTGCTGACTTAGGAGACTCGGTCTTAGAGTCATAATGCATGAGGTCTGGTTCCCAATTTCTATTTCATGTTTTTAAAACATCACTCAGAGTTATCCAATGAGTTCTCAGAATTTCCTAAAATTAGAATCTAATTGAATGCGGTTATGAGGTTCCAAGGTAGATGCCGCCCTCTGCAACCGGACAGCTGGTTCAGCCATTTGGTGTGCTCCCGGGAACTTCCAGTCCTGAATTTTCAGTTCTCTGAAGTCCCCAAGGCCTGGCTTCTTGCCATTGGAAAGGGGATAAGGACAAGGAGATACAGTTAGGGGACATGGCTGATTATTAAACAAAACCAAGTCTGCCTGCTTCTATGGTGGCAGAAAAGTAGGCCTTAAAAACCTTTTCTAAAAATTGTTAAAACCAAAGAAATGTCTGGGTTTTCTCTGAGTGTTTTGGGACATCAGTCTCCTGAGACACAAAGCATCCTGGTGGCTCTGCGTTGACAGCATGCTGTGGTAAGGAGAGCTGGGGGAAGGAGGTGAGGGGACAAAGGCACCTGGGCAAACCCAGGACTGGTTGGGTCCCTACAGTGACTGGGAATGAGAGGTTTTGTCACCTGTCATGCTGGCTGCCTCTAGGAGGCCATGTCTGCCATGAATCACATCATGGGATTAGGTCCTACCAGCCGAAGAGTTAGCTCTGGAGAGTGGCAGCAGGGCACAGGTGAGAGGCAGGGACTCCACCATGTCCACAGGGTGTCTGATCTTTCCCTCTGCAGGTCCCCCAACTCATGCCTTCAAACGAACTCAGACCCCTTTTGTTCACTTCTAAACATTGCTCAACCCAAGGTTCTGGGCCACTTTTAGGGCTTTTCCCACTTCCCATCACCTGCAGAACCCATCCTCAGGCCTCAGAGGTCCCTGTTCATTGAGAATTGGCCCAGACTCTAAGCAGGTCTTCCCTCCTCCCCACCATGAAAATCAGTGGCCCAGGACATCATGAGCTGTAAACTATGTTACCCTGGGATGTTTGGGAGTAATAATGTCTTGATACGTTCCTCCTTCCATCCTTGCCTGGACATGCAAGACCTAAGCCAAGAAAATGATGTGTTAATGCCAAAACTCTGAGCACATTGCAGGCCAATGGGAGAGATAGTTTGGAGTGAGAAAATCCTTCTGGAGTTATCAGTTATCAGGGCTAGTGGTTCTATAACTGGAAGAGTGTAGGAAGCATGGCTCCCTTTTTAATCTTCCACCAGCCTTCCAGACACAGCACAGATGCTCCCCTGGATCCAGACCCATCACACTGTGGGTGCTGAATCAGAGGACTGCAAAAGGGAGAGGCAGGATGGGGACCAGATGTCTGACATCTGTGCCAGCTGATTAACTGGTGACTAGTGTGAAATTCCCTTTCCTTGGTTCTTAGTGACTTCTTACTCAGATTAAAATCAAGGCAGGGCCACTTGCAAGAATATTTCTTTATGATCCCGGAGTAGGCAAGTCTCTCTAAGTGAATAGCTAGAAAAAAATTATTACATTCATGTTCTGCTTGAACGCCAAGTGAATGTCTAGGCTCTGAATGCATCTTCATTAAAGAAGAAAAAAGGCAAAGATGAGCTTTACCTTGAATTATAAGTCATGACTGTGAGAGAACATCTGAAATCAGGCAGTGAGGCTCCCTGGACCAGTTTGAAATGGCTGATGTCACTGTCCAATCTATTACCATCAGAACTAACAAAGTGGGGTGCCTTCCTCAGCCCCATCAGCTCCATCCATCCTGCTGGAATCTCCCCGTGCATCATCACCACCTTGGTCAGTTGTATCACCTTCTTCCCCTTCATAATGAGACATGCCATCGGTCACCTCCGCCATTCCACTCAGCACTGACGTTCGGCTCAGTACCCCCTCCCCCAGCCAACTTGCCAGCCCAGATTTTCAGGCACAGGTGGTTGCTTGCTCCTCAGCACCTCAAAATGACATGCTCCTGTGGGTTTATTTGTGGGTCCATCTTCCCAGGGGGCTGTGAGCTTCTCAAGCACTGAACTGATTTGCAATCTTTGTCTCCCTAGTACCCAGCAAGTGCCTAAAAGACAACAGGTTTTCAAAATTCACTCACAAGATAAGAGATTGGGAAGCTGTTTCAACAACATAGAGCTTATTTCTTCCTTCAAATTCCACTTGCCTTTCTTCACAGCTCTAAGTGAACCCATCCCTTTCTCCCTATACACCCTACTGTAGCTGTGGTCCTCAGACAAATGACAGTGCTTATGTCCTCTCTTGGATACCTTCCCACCCGCAGCAAGTGGCCAGTTCAAGGTATAGTCAGCCTGGTTACTGCACAAGAAAGGGCAGCTGTCGGAGGTTAGAAAGTAGAGATGAGGGGCAAGCCAGGTGACCAGAAGGCTGCTGCTGACACTGACAGAACAGAAGACCTGAGGACAGGATGGGGGAAAGAGTTGAGTTCAGTTGAGCACAAGTTGACCTTAGGAGATCAGCAGTGTTAGAGGAAGATTTCCAACAGACTCATACATCTCTTAGGTGTCTGATTTCAAGCTGGTCACCTCGCTCCCCTAACCTTGGTGTCGTCTCCTGAAAAATAACTCCTTTCTAGCAAAGCTGTCACAGTGCCTACCCTACAGACATGATTCCCGAGGATTTGTCCCCACCCCGAGTGTTTCCGGCCGTGAGGAGGAGATTGGGCAGAGGGGATGGCAGTGGGAATGAGGAGTCCAGGCAGGGGAGAGGGGCAGCGCAGCCAGACTCCACCCTCCCCACATCCGCAGATGGGGAGAGCCACCCAGAATCCGGATGCTGCACCCACTCTCCACATCTTATATATTGCATTACTTTCTATTTTTTTTTAAACATGTGGGACGTGCTTCCCTTTGCGTGGGAGGTAAAGAATGAAAACTTTCACTCCCACAGCTGGGAAAGGCCCCATGCTCAGAGGGGCGGCAGTCTGACCGACATCTGACCCAGGCCACTGTCCCACCCCTGTCCTCCAGATGCTGCATTGCCTTTGATCAGCGCCCTGGCCACTGTGACAACCCACAGCCGCTCTAACGTGGCTCCCAGAGGAGTGGGGAGAGGCCAGGTGGGGGAGGGGGGCTCGGCCCCCATTTCCTTCCCAACCATCTCTTTTAGGAAGCCCGGAGCTCCCCAGCAGTTTTTGCCTGGTGGAAAATGTCCATGTTTGGTGTCTGCCCAAAGGAGAATCTCTATGGAAAGTTTGAGAAAGATTCCCTCTGGCTGGGGATGTGAAAAAAGTCTGTGCCTTTCCCATTTGAGGAAAAAAAAAAAAAGAAAGAAAAGAAAAGAACATACTTGAGACGTGGTTATTTTTGTCTTGGATTCAGAGGGGGCTGACTTGAACCGTGCTCACTCAAGCCGGCATTCCCATCACTGTTGATAAAAGCAGATGAAACAGGCCACGCAGAGGTGACACCGGCCCCCAAATGTTCATGTCTCTTCTCCAGAATATCCTTTTCTTTCTTTTAGTAGAGGTAGCCTACAAATAATAAAGTGCCCAAATCCTAGGAATCTTATGTATACAGCGTGATGAATTTTACAGACATATATAACCATGGACTCCCATCCAGATCGAGATAGAAAACGTTTCCAGTACCCCAGAAGGCCCCCTTGTGCCTGATCCCATCAATACTCACCCCACAAAGCCAACCAATTTGTTCTCCGTTCTTAAATTCCATATAAATGGAATCGTACAGTACATATGCTTGGCCATTTGCTTCATTCACTCAACCTAACGTCTGTGAGACTCATTCCTGCAGTCACAAATTGTATTAGTCTGCTAGGGCTGCCATAGCAAAATTTCACAGACTGGGTGGCTTAACAGAAATACGTTTTTCTCACAGTCCTGGAGGCCGAAAGAGATGAAGGTACCAGCGGGGTCCGTGTCCTCTGATGCCTCTCTCCTTGGTTTGTAGATGGCTGTCTTCTTCTTGTGGCTTCGCGTGGGCTCCCCTCCATGTGTGTCTGCATCCTAATTTTCTCTTCATATAAGAATACCAGTTATATTGATTATGGGCCACCCAAATGACCTCATTTTTAATTTCATTGCCTCTTTAAGGACCCTATCTCCAAATAATCACATAAAGTACTGGGGGTTAGGACTTCAAAATATGAATTTGGGGAGGGGGAGAAAATTTAGCTTATAGCACATATAATAATGGTTTGTTGGTTTGTTTATTATTCAGTTATATTCCACTGTGTGACCCTACCATCATTTACTTATTCATTCCAGTTTGGGACGAGTACAAACATTGCTGCTATCGACATCTCTATTGCATGTCTTTCAGTGGATGTATGGGCTCATTTCCAGTGAGTATATACTCAGGAGTGGAATTGCTGCATCGTAAGGTGTGAGTGTACGTGGCTTTAGCAGATACTGCCAAACAGTCTCACAATGCAATTGTACACTCCCACGGCAACGTTGGAGACTCCTGGTCGCTCTGTAGCTTTGCCAGTAATGGTATTACCACTCCCTGGTATTTAGTCTCTCAGAGAATCTTAAAGATGGTTCCACAGCAAGTTTGTCTGCAAAATCTATGCTCCTGGGATATGTGGAGCACATTTGCCATGTAAATCCATAGATAACTCCAATTTTCTTGGGGCCAAGAGCTCGGATCTTCTGCCTCTACCCCACTACTGCTCAGGAAAACCCCTTCTTGGGATTTTCATCAGGAAGTTTCCCCACTTGGGAGTAGCACAGCATGAAGAAGGTGGGGAGGTGGATAAGGCCAGTAAGTAGCTGACTGAGGGAGGAGAAGGATGAGAGACAGTGAAGGGTAAGATGTAGTTAAAAGAGTTTTTTCTGGCCCCCTGGAGAATGAGGCTGTGTTTGTACCTGTCAGAAAGAGGGCTTGGAAGAGCCTCTGCCAGACTGCCTGCTGTTTCCATGCTGACAGTTCCAGCCAGCTTTTGGTAAGAAAGAAGTCCTCAGTGTCCCTCACACTGGGGTTCCACTAGGAGCAGACCCTTCAAAACAAGAGTCTTCACCCTGAAGGTCATGGGTTCAGTACAGACTCTCCACTCTGCAGTTTCCTCCCCACCCTGCCTACTCGAGACCTCGAAATCCCCTCAGAGCATTATTTCCCTGGGCTACAACTTTGTCTTTCCTGGTGTCTTCAAACCTCCAAAGACTGTGTAGATCTGAAGGGCACGGGACGATAAACGTGACTTATCCAGATCCCCACCTGCAAGTCTGGCTCCTCAGAACCAGCAGCACAGGAGACTATTTAGAAAAACATAAAGCAAATCTTTATCTTACTCCTAAAACCAAAATAAAATCCAGTTGAAGCAAATTTTTAAGTGGAAAAAAGGAACTATGGAAGTATTAGAAGGAAAAAGAAATGGTAAATGTATTTATAATCCTGGAGTGCAAAATCCTTTCTAAACAAGATTTAAGAAACAAAAACAAAACCCAGAAGCCATAAAGGAAATGATTAATACATACAACTACCTAAAATTAAAATCATATGATAGATGAAAAGCACCATGAAGAAAATCAAAAGACAAACAGCAAACTGGGGGTGAAATTTGGAGCACATCTGTCAAAGGGCTGATTTTCCAAATTAAAAAAAAAATTGTGCAAATCAGAAAAGACCTAACAGCCCCACAGAAAAAAAAAAAGGAAGAAATTATAAAAACAGGAGGTTACAAAAGAAGAAATGCAGATGTCCAATATACATTTTAAAAAAATGCTTCACCTTAATCATAAATAAGTAAATGCAAAATAAAACAGTAAGATATCTTTTTTCAATGACTATACTGTCAGGAATGCAAACATTTAATGAGCCATTGGATGGGTGTTTGGGGAAACAAGTGTGCATGTGTGCTGTTCGTGGACGTGTGTATTGATGGAGCCCTTCTGGAGGACTCTTTGGAAGCACCGCCAAATTTTACAACTCGTGTAGCATTTGCTCCAGCCAGTCCACTGTTAACAAATTAACCTCCAGATATACAGATGAAAGTGGGCACTATGTATGTTCAAGATGTTCATTACAGCTCTGCTTTTTAGAAGCAAAACTCTGGAAGCAATCTAAATTTCAACCAATAGGGAAGGAGGCAATACATTGTAGTATATTTATTGTAATGGAATACTCCATGCCTGTAAAAAGAAAAAAATGAAGCAGATCTGCGTGTAATGATATAAATAAGACTCCAAGACATATTAAGTGAAGAGTACAATGCACTGAATAATGAGTCAGACTTTGCATAAATAAAAAACTTGGGAGTGCCACAGAAGTATCTTTAACTACAAATACTAAGAAACCTGAGTGACGTGGCTTAAACAGTTAACACATTTAATCACCTAGCTTAACAAGAAACCTCACATCAAGGACCTATCTTTCAGCTCCTCCGTCTCAGGCTGTTCGATCTCTTACTGTCACTTTCTGTTAAGAGAGGGCTGCCTCTACTTTAGGCACCACGTGCACATTAAAGGCTAGAAGAAGGCAGACGTAATGCCAGTGCACTCTCGTCTCATGACTGTCTCTTATAATCATTTGCCAAAACTGTGTCACATGACCCCCTTTACCATCCAGTTGCAAGAGTTTATGGGAAAGTGCGTATTTAGCAAAAAAGGGAGCATACTACCATGATTGGCTTAGCTAACCATGATTTGTGGTCAGAGGCTGGGCACATTACCACCCTAAATAAATTCCTCAACAGGGATTATCTGGAGGATGATCCACATTTTATTAGAATAATAATCAGTTACTTTAAACCTAATTTAAAAACGTTTACTGACTAGGTGAATAAACTAATAAATTGTAAAATGAATAGGTGAATAAACTATCTAACAGGCTAGAGGTATGTCCACCTGGTTGGCTTATTGAGAGCCAAGGATAGATGATAAGCCATGTGTTAGTCACCCCAGGTGGGAGCAGTTGAGGGCATCCGCCATGAGAGAAGATCAAACAGCGACTCTCAGAAAGGCACAGTGTCTGTTTTAAGTTCCCAGACCTCTCCCAAAGGGCCTCCAGTGGGAACCAAAATTTACCAAGAGCCTGATCTTTTTTGAGGACATAAGTTGGATCTATGTCTCCTTCAAGGGGTTGGGGGCTCCCCCCAGGGCCCAGGTAAGTTGCTTTGTCCAAGGTAGGAACTGACTCAGGTGAGTTCTACTTAGCCCAAGCTACTGACTAGCACCCCCTGCTGGAGAAAGGAGTGATCTCACAAAATGCCCCGAATCAGAGCAGAATCTGGTTCTTCCAAAGCTCTCACTTTTTCTGGCAAATCTCTTTACCTTAATGGTAGTCAGTTCCCTCATTTGTCAAATGGGGCAAGTGGCTCTATAATCTTAAAGGCCCCCATGCTTCCAGATCTGTAAGGCAGCAGTTCTAGCAAACATTCTCCCTCCACCACAGCCTCTGTGAAATTCACTCTCAGAGAGTCTGGGGGTGAATCTGGATTCAAATCCCAGCTTCCCCGCTTACAAGCTGTGACCTTGAACAAGTTATTTAACCTCTCTGAACATATTTACTCATCTAAACAGAAAAAGTAAAACTTCAAAAGTGAAGAGGATCACCTGGTTTCTACTCTAACCCAACCTAGTCTGCCTGGAATTTCAAGTGGCCTCCATGTTACCAAACCTAGTGGGCACTCCTTTGTCTTTATCTTACCTCTCTGCAACATCTGACAGTGTCCCTTACATCTTTCTCTCCTCCTTGAAGCTTCTCTCTCCCCTTCTTGGACTCTAACTGGTGTCTCCTCCACCCCCAGTCACTGCTTTCTCATTCTCCCTTATGGCATCTTCTTCTATCACCCTTTAGATGCCAATGTTTTTTAAACACAAAAAGATGCTCACCCCCACTCACAACAAAAGGGATCCAAATGCAAACAATGAGAGATCATTTTCCACCCATCAGATAAATTAGCAAGACATGAAGAGTTTGGCAACAATCTGTGGCCAATGATGTAGGAAAACAGGCCCTCTTGTGCATTGTAGAAGTATAATTGGTAAAAAAATAAAAAATAAAATAAAATAAAATAAAAACAACCTTGGAGAGCTATTTGACACAATCAAAATGTTAAACGTATGAGAGGATTTAATCCAGTGATTCCATTTACAGGAATTTATACTAGAGACAAAACTACTAGACATATATCTAATGCTATTCTCTCCTTCTTTACAATAGAACCTGATTTTGTTGGCAGAGCAATGAATCAAACTAAAAGACATTTCCCAGTCTCCCTTGAGATAGGGATGGTTGCTTGATCCAAGTCTGGCCAATGAGATATAAGTGAAAAAATTTTTGGAAAGCTTCCAGGAAATCCCCTTAAAAGAAAAGCAAACTCAGCTAATGACACACCCTTCTCCCCTTTGTGGTCTTCCCTCTTGCCTCCTGTCTGGTATGTGGATGTGGTGGCTGGATCTGGAGCAGCCATCTTGTAACCATAGAGGAAGGTCACGGAGACCTTGCCATGATATCATCGAGTCACTAAATTAATACCAGCATTTACCTACCCAAAATTTCTCATGGTATGACAAAACATAAACCTCTATATTGTTTTAATCTCTGTTGTTTGAATTTTCTCTTGAATGCAGCCAAAATTAATCCCTAAATGATGTCTGTATATACAAAGATATTTTTGCAGCATTTTTTTTTGTTTTTTGTTTTTTTTTTTTTGCTTTTTGGTATGTGGGTAGCTCCCTGACTGGGAATCGAACCCAGGCCGCAGCGCTGGCAGCACCAGTGCCGAAGCCTTAAGCCACTACACCATCAGGGAACTCCCAGCATTGTTTATATAACAAAGGCCTAGAAACATATGGAATTCCCACTTGAAAGGAACTGGTTAATTACATTATGGGACATACATATAATGGAATATTATGCAGCTGTATAAAAGAATGAGGGAGTTATTTTAGTACTAATAAGAAATAATCACCAAGATATTTAGTTGTTTTGAAAGAAAGATGTTGAAAGGTAAATACAATGTGCTAACATTTATATAAAATTGCTCCATAGGCTTAGAACATTTCCAGAATACACAGGAAACTGGTACACCTCTGGGGGTGGGGCCTGGGTTGCTAGGGATCAGGAGTAAGAGGGGCTCACCTTTCACCAAATACTCTCTTGTTTGAATGTTCACCATCTGAATATTTTGTCTTCCCGGAAAGTCAGTTGGAATTGTACTGCTACATCAAAGAGAGACAGAGAGGGAGAGGAAGAGAGAAGAGGGAAAGCCAATGATTTCCATGACATTCTTTTTCCTTCATTCTTTTTACTGAATGACCACATCCAATGGCCTCAACTGGCACATACTTGTATGTTAATGGGCCCAAACCTGAATAATACATTGTGAGCCCTGAGCTAACGAATGCCACACTCATCCTCTGGACATGGAGGTCCCACAGGCACCTGAATTCAGCATGTTCAAATCTGCAATCCTGCTCCTCCACCTGTGATCTCAGTAAAGTGCTCCAGACTTCATCTAGAGATGCCTACTGGGTGGCATTGCCATCTATGAATCAAGGGATCACTCCAAGTCCTGCTTTCTACCCTCTGTCTCAAACTCCTCCCCCGTCGGGTTTCCTTGGTCTCCTTAGAGATCCTGCACTACTCAGAAACTTCCAAGAGAATACCTAATGCCCACACCCCACACAGGCCCTTTCCTTGGCCCTCTGTAGCATGCACCACTCCCATCATTTCTTGTTCACTGTCTTCCTTCCTAGACTGGAATTCCCATAGGAAAACAGACCACTCCTGGGTTTTTCTCTGCTAAATTCCCTGTATTGATAGCAGGGTCTGATAGCAGGAATCACACACCAATTGCATAAGCTAAAAGATGTGGCCATCATCTCATATCCAATCATGTCCCATCCATTCCACTTCCTTACTGTCTCCAAAACTATTCGCTTCTTTCCATCTCTGAAGTCATTGTCCTAATGCAGTCCTTGTCCTTTTCCCCCAAATCATAACCACAGTCCTGAACAGGACTTCCCAAATCCAACTTAGCTTCTTTGACACTGATGTCAGAATGGCATATGTAAAATGGTAATCATCATTTCACCCACCAAATAAATAATGTTAATAAATAAATTATAGCAAAGGCATGCTGTTGCATGTAGACTCTTTTATGGCCCCAGGGCCTCCAAAAGGCTGTGCCATCTCTGCCCTCCACCTCTGTTCCTATTTCAAAGCTTGGTTATGACACCTTACCAAGTTGTTTGTTCAATGTTACCATCATAAGTGCACAGGGCAAGGTGGCCAACTTAATTGTCAGATTTTGGGTACGAGAATAGCTCTGATGGCCATTCCAGAAAAAGAGTTCCAAAACTGCTTTGAAGGGTGGTCTATGCGCTGTTGTCGGTGCACAGCTTCCCAAGGGGAGTACTTCGAAGGTGACCATATTCAGTAATGAGGTATGTAGCCCTTTTTCTAGGAAGAGTTCATGAAATTAATTCTCTGATCTTGTACTTCTTCCAAAATGTGAATGCTTCAAATCTCTGTCTGCATACACATTTCTTCCTCTACATGAAACACGGCCACCATTTCCCAAAACCATAATCTTCCTTTGATTTATATCCTTGAAAATTAGCTCGAAGGTTACCTCCTCCAGGAAGCCGTCCATGACTCCCAACCTGACAGAGGGTTAGGAGAGTTCTTGGAGAGAGGGGCCAGGTCTCATTTGACTTGTATCCCTGGTGTCTATAAATGTGCCTAATACGTGGAAGGCTCTCAACAAATGTTTGTTGAATTATTGAATGAATGAATGAATGAATGGGTTCTTGCTGAAATAAAATGAAGCATGCAGAAATTATCCAATACAATACCAGGTACATAGCTACCCAACAAGTTAACTTTGATCTCTTCCTTTCACTCTCCTGTGACTCAGTTTCTCTGGTCTTTTCAGCCTCTGGGGACACGTGGGGTCCCCTTAACAGGAAAGATGCATATGTTGCTGGTGCTTGGCCCCATCTGCTCCTAAAGGACACCCCCTCCCACTTTGCTTGCTCAGTGATCCTGAGAGTCCTCAAAGGGTCTTACAAACTAACTCATCAACTACCCTTACCAAATCACACCTGCCACGTGTTTCCTCTTTTGCCCTACCCCACCCCACACCCACAGAGCCACTGTGTCCAAGTCTCACAGGACAGGTGACTCTGCCCAGGGTGCTGTCTCAATGCTCCTTAGCTGATACTTACAGCCTCTCTCTCCACCAGGCTTAGCCAGTGAGGGGTACCCCAGACCATGCTGTCCTGTCCATCCTGTCTTCCCTGATCCCTCAAGCAGGCTCCTGCCCCGCATACCCACTGTAGGGCTCCCTTGTAGCCCTTGGGCTCCAGGCAGCCCCTTTCCCTCCCTCTTCTCCCAGACTTGGGGACTAGCCCAGACCTCTCTGAGTCCATTTCTGCACTTGGGGCCTGCCCTTGGCTCCCAGGGCCCTGACGGTGCAGGTGGGAGCTGGACCCCTGCAGCCACCAGGGGGCCGGGATGGACATAGTGTATTCCCATCACTGCTTCCCTCTAAATCTGAACCATGACCGGGCGGGGGGGGGGGGGGGGGGGGGGGGGGGGTGGGGGGGGGGAGAAAGAAAGAAAAACAGAGACAGACGAAAACCATAGGAACAGGACGTCCTTTCCTGTTGCCTCTCCAATTCTGTCAGGGGCTTAGTCCAAAAGAGGCTTTAATTGGTCAAACTATGTGTTTTTCACTGAAAGAAAATGCCGTAAATGAAATATGATACACATTTGCCTCAGCAGGCAGTGGGAGGGGGACCTCGTCTTTGTCAGGCCCTCCAAAAAGGAAGTGGGTTTGGATGGGGAGGACCCAGGACCCCCACAATCCCCAGGGGGACAAGGACATAGCCCCAGGGACACTCTAGAGTCTGTCAGGGACAGGAGCAGCAACCTCTGTTCTGCCCAGACCTGCTCCCTTCTCCCATCCCACTCCACATTCTCTCCACAAAGCCCATTTAAATGAGGGTGAAGTCCTTCCAAACAGGGACGAGGCTCCCCATCTACTGTGACACAAGAGTTAGAGACAAGACATGTCAAAATGACAAAAAGGTGTCAATTCCGTTCACATCACAAACTCAAGACCCACTCTCTCCAGTAAATTTTAGGAGCTCCCAAACCTGCCCCAACTGAGGTGTAGAGTTCTACCATGAGAGCTCCATTTCACTGACTTGAGGTCTGAAAACCCTGGGGGGAGGGGCGTATCCATTCCCTGGAAGGTTTTAGTAAGAAGAGCAGGATCCTGTCCTGAGGACACTGGTGCAGTATGATGACAGGGCTAGGAGGAGGGGGAGGAGGAGGGCAGGAAGGTGTGTGGAGAAAAAGTGAAGGAAGGGAAGCTCCAGAGAAGTAGGAAGGAGAAGCTGGAAGCCACAGCTCAGTCAAAGCAGCTTCAAGTTAGTAACAAAGGCCCAGGGTCAGGGGGGACCAAAGCAGTCAAGAAAATCTTCCTGGAGGAGACAGGATTTGAGAGGTCCCCCCAGGGAAAATCAAAGGAAAGCAAATACCTCCGGTTGACATCCTGGGCCAAGGCAAGAGGAAGCACCGTCCCAAAAAGACTCCAGGAAAAATGAATGCATCTCACCTGAGGAGAAAGAGGCCTGGGGAGGTGTTCTGTGGCAACCAGTTTCTTATATCCATGAGCACAAGGAGCTGGATCCCAGGGAGAATGTAGGTGGGGGTGAGGAGAAAGGAAATCGTGGGCCGGGGGGAGGGAGAGGCCTGCAAGATGAAGTCAGGACAGGGGAGCTGGGGAGCAAGTGAGGAAAAGCAGAAATGTGCCCAGAGGCCAGTGAGACTTGGAAAGTTTGGCAAGGCAGAGTAGGAAGCCAGGAGAGACCCTAAAGACCAAGTGGCCCACCTTACAGCTGTGACTGGCCACAGCCCTAAGAGATAAGCAGGTGAAGTGTCCTGCAGTCTTCTTAATATGCCCGGTGTCTTCGGTCCCCTGCAAGTCTTGGGACTACTTCTCATCTCATCAGGGTCTCCATCTCGGGCTGGCATCAAATGCCCTAATGTTTGCTTTCCTCTTCAGAACCTGATATCCTGAACCCTAACTGGCCCTATCCAACCAAACATTCTAAAAGGTCTCTACCCCAGCCTCTTGCTATGTAAGCCCCACCAGGCATCTTGCTCTTTCTCTCTCTCTCCCACCCACCAATGTGGAAAGAGCCCCAGACAAGGAGTCCAGTTTTGATCAGGGTTAGGGACAAGCCAGTAGCCACCTCTGGGCCTCTGTGTCCTCCATGAGGACAATGAGAGCCGTAACACCAGCCCTGCCTATGTCACTTGGCGCTTTAGGATGAAACGAGGTAAATGCACAAGAAAGCTTTTTGGAAACTTGCAAATGTTGTGAAGGTTTATTATGATTATTATTCATGTCTGATTTCGCCGCCTCTGTGGAGCCCTAGCTCAAGTTTGTGCCTGCACGATGCCAAAACAACCAGTGAAATCCATCAAAAAGTCACTCAATTGAGTGAGAAAAAATGTAGGCGGCTCTGTTGCATGCTATCAAAAAATAAAGCCACCAGCATTTCATTGGTGTTTTTGAGAACGTGCAGTGGGTTGTTCTAGGCATGATTTTTGAGTTTTTCTAGGGTTTTCACCGCCTATGAACTGAAAAAAAATGATGATGGGAAAGTATCAAGCCCCTCAGTTTTTTCCCAGAAATGCATATGGCCTCAAGATGCCAGGCTTGGGGGAACAAGGGGAGACAGAAATTTTTGCAGGAAGGAGCCATCTTATGTCAGTCACTCTTGACCTCCTCACTCACAGCAGGTCTTAGGTCAGTGGGTTGGTTTCTATTGGCAAGGTCACCTTCTCCAGCTAAGAAGCAAATTTGGAAGATCCCCACAGGGGATACCTGGACAATTAGCCAAGCCAGCAGAGGCTGAAGGAGCCCTGGCCCTGACCCAGGAGATAGAGACCAGGAGTGGAAGGGCTTGGCATCTGGAGGAGAGAAGATTCTAAGATAAGAACATGTTTTGAAACACAAATGTCCCAAGAGGGTTGCTTCAGAATGGCAAGTAACTTGAGCCAGTTCATTTTGCTCTACGTGAGCAATTCCACTAAGCATTTTGCTGGGGGGAGATATGAAATCTAATTTTTAAGAGAAGGCTTGGCTATCATCCATGAGTTTTATTTATGCAGGCCTCTCCAGCACACCCTCCTTATCAGGAGGTATCTGCCTCTAAAATGAAGTTTCTGGGTGGAAATGCGAAGACCTATGAGTGAAAAACTAAGCCACATCCTAAATTAAATTCTATCAGTTAACAAGTCTTCCCTGAGCCTCCATGCATTCCCAATCCCTTACAAGAGGTGGGTGGGAGGTGGGGTAGTGGGAGGGGAAGGGGAGTGTGGAGGAGGAGCTAGTATGAAAGGTCCATACCATAGTGCAGTAGGAGTTCAGAACCAAACATGGGTTGGAGCTGTCCCCACAGACAAAGGAGGCCTTCAGGTAACATTTGGAATGAGATTTGAGAAAATATTAAATTGTCTCTATCTAAATATGTATCTTGATGATTATTAGCATACTGTTTGAAATGAGACTTGAAAGGTGATGAATGTAGTAGATATTGTCCCCTCAGGACTACCTATTTCATAATTTCCACCTGCTAGGACCTGCAACTCTTTTCCTGGGGGCTCCCTTGGGCTGCTGGAGCTCTCCCTGAATGAGTAGGGGCCAGGCTATAGTGACAAGGAATAAACACCCACCCCCGCAGCCACACCAGTGACTGACAGGAATCTCCTTCACCCCACCCATGGGACAACTGAGGTTCCTGTTCTTCCACAGTCTCCCAGAGCTCCCAGAAGGATTAAGACTCAGTTGCCCACAGTGGCAACTGGCTTGATAACTCACCTTTACTGGCTACCCTTCTTTGTCCTATTTCCCTACTCCTCAACCAGTGATTCCTGGGACCGTATCCCAAATAAACCACTTGGACTCGAATCTTTGTCTCAGGGTCTACTTCTTGGGGAACTCTAATTGAAATTTTACTTACATTTTTATCATCTTTTAAAATTTAATTTCATATTTCTTTACCTTATTTAATCTTCCAGCAGGCTAAGGAAGTAGGAATTGTTCTCATTTTTCAGATGATGGAATGGATACCTTGAAAATTAAGATAACCAGCTGAAGCTCACATAACAAGTAACAGACATACTCTGGGTTGTGTTTAATATCCTATTTGCTGACTCTTGGTCTGATACTCTCTCCACCACACCACTGCCTCTGGTCATATCCTTCTCTAAATAAACCTTGCACAATAATGTGGCCCTAAAGTCCTCATTGGCAGTGTCCTATATATGGAATGATACATTTCCTAAGATTTTGCATACCTAGGCTATAAATAATATATTTCTGTTACTTTTACATATGCACAACAACTCAGTGAAGCCAAGAATTCTTTAGTTGCAATCTTAGAACTCTGCTGCTAAATAATTTCCAAAACAGTGGAAATTATCTGTGGATATTAACAGAGGCATAACACTTATTATTGAAAAATAATGGGTAAACAAAGATAGACCATGTTTTGTTTTGTTTTTTTTTACTAAATTAATGGGCTTTATAAATTTTAAAAGGAAGTATATGGGCTCTTGAGCCATTTTCCTGCTCAAGCCTGCTCCTACCTCTTTGGAGTGTACTTTCTCTTCAATAAACTTTCTCTTTGTTTCACCTCAAAAAAAAAAAAAAAAAAAAAAAAGGAAAAGGAAGTATATGGTCTGTAGCACTTCGCAAGTATGCACCTTTCAGAGCATATCCATCACAGCTTCCCAAGGCTGTGATAAATACAACATCCACTTAAGAAAGGAAGCTGTAGCATTTGCCCCACTTTCTTTATCAGGGAAAAATCTGAGTCCAGACTGAAATACTTTTCTTGGTGTTCCTGAAATAGGAAATTTTTACCAAGCTATATTGAAATACCAGGTTCTCATTCAGACTGGGACTATTGAGACATGCCAGTTCGCTTCATGTGCACATCTTTAGGACGTGGGAGGAAATCAGAGGACTGGGAGAAAACTCATGCAGACATGAGGACATGCACACTCCACACAGACAGTGGACCCAGCCAGGAATCAATATTTTTCTCATCAACATTATAATAAAAGGACATTGAACAAAATAACCTTATTTGAGGACCTATTATACAAGATAGTGTGCATAATTTGCTACCTTTGCATAAGAAAGGAAAGAAAGTATGTGTGTGTATTGGGGGGGGG
>PVJL010009808.1:0-54229 GCA_004026885.1 Lyroderma lyra | reverse complement strand
CACACACACACACACACACACACACTCACACACACACTCACACACACACACACACACACACACTCACACACACACACACTCACACACAGAGCTTCTGTTTTTCCAAGAGCTTTTGAAATTTCGCTCGGCTTGTCCCCTGAGGCTAATGGACAGGAAATGAGAATTGGATAGGAAAGGAGCTGAGAACATCTTCTGTACAATTTTTGTTCTGTGGGCTATGGTGATTTTCCATCCAAAATATTTTTAAAATAGATTTACCAGGAAATATGCTTTATATAGAAGGAGTGCTGTTTACTATTTGTATATGGTTATTATTATCACTACCAATTAAAATCAACATAGTAATAGCTCTCTTGACGAATGGCTTTCACTGAACCATCTGAAGAGTTTAGAGAACATTCAGATAAGTGTCCCCACGTGGTGATGACGGTCCAAGGAGGGTCCTGTTCTGCTGAAGGACCCCGATCCATGCAAGTGCAGTGCTTGAGGGGCACATGCTTTCAACTCTTAAATTCTTCACTCTTTTCATTTCACTTACAGTAAAGAAATAGTTCCCAACAATCTAAACCCAGAAAATAACTCTCCTAATTCTATTTAAGATTTTAAGACTTCCTAATTTCCTCTGTCCTCTTTATCATTTATGTGTTTGCCTCCAATTTGTATTAACATGGGAAAAAATTAAATAAAAGTTCTATAGTGAGTTTTTCTTCAAGATCTATTCTTCAGTTTAGGATTATTTCCTACTTACTATTTCAGTCTTCAAATGCCCCCCCCCCTTTTTTTTTAAATTAGGGAAAGAATAAATGGAAAATTTTTGTTAAGTGTTCTCATTTGATAAAATAAAGTTGACACGTCCACATTGGTCCCCAAATTTAATTTTGAAACTTTACTTTTTAAGGAAATTCAAAACTTCTGAAATCAGCCGTCTGCCTTTAGGATTCCGTGACAGAACGGTCTGCTAAATGCCCGATAGTGGTTGCAATAAACCAGACCAGGCAGGGGGATGCCTGCTGGAGACTTTGTTGCTATAACCTAAGAAACAGATTAGGTGACTGTTGCTGGTGTCCCAGAGGTCATAATTCTTCTTCAAATATTTCAAAAGGATAAGGTAATTAAGTTAATAATCCCTGTTGTTATAAATACTCGATGTGGCATTGTTCATTTATTGCCTTCTAACATCCCTGATATCGATTTACACAAGAATAACTCGAGGGAAGTTCTGGTATTGAAGACTCTAGAAAGGAACTAGGATCAAAGGCTCCTAGATTAAAGGGTTGATTTAGGATAAATGTTAAAAGGCATAATGTGAACAACACACTTATTACAAACAAGAAATCCCAGCGTTACCTACTGTTCTATCTGGTGACAGGGGTTTCACTTCCTGTAACAACAAAACAAAAACAGAAACATAATTGAGTGAAGTAAATTGTTACTTGTGCAATTAACATAAAAGCACTTGTATTTAGATACCTTTAATTTACATTTAAAATACAGTTTAATAGTTAATGTAGGTAGGGCCACACAGGAAGAAAAATTCAACTTCTAAATGTGTACATATTTGAGTACTATGTACAATATGTGTGTGTGTGTATTTTGCAGTCCTAAAAAAGGATGCACCTACCTACCTGCTGTATTTTTGAGATCATAATGCTTAGAGTCTATATCTGGCCTCTTTTGAGAAACTCAGAGAGTACAATTTAAACTGCTAGATGGCCCCACTTCATAAACCACAGACATCCAAATTAGCATAGTCTCTTAGGCCCAAAGACAGAGATAAATTGGTATGTGGTCACAGAAGAATTTTTTAAAAACATGAAAATGCAACCTGTACCAACTGTGCAGCAATTCTGCAGACTGCTGCTTCTCTGTGTCATCTCATGTGTGACAACTGCTATGGCAAAGGGCTAGTGAAAAACTTCTAAAAAACACAAGCACTTAAGCAGAATAGCCGAGTTTCAAGACCATGGACCAAGTTGACCGAGAGGGACTATTGAAGAGGACGTTCACCAAGTCTGTTTTCCCACTTACACCTGACTCCAGGACAATTTGCCAGGCCGAGACCACGTTCCAGAAGCCCTGGGTTCGGCTTCTGGTGCTCGAGAAGAATCTCTTCTCACACCTCTGTGATCACCCGTACCTTGCCCTGCAAGTAGACATACTCTGTTCTTTTCCACATTCGATGTTCACTTTTGATTAATTGACATATAAGGTTTTGTCCATAACGGGTCAAAGAATACAGCCCCTGGACCAAATCTAGCCCACGCTTGACCTTATAAATAGATTTTATTGGGCCACATCCATACCCATTTGTTTATGAGCTACCTGTGGGTGCTTCAGCTATTGTGTGAACCCCTGAGCTTAAAATACTTACTCTCTGGCCCTTTATAGAAAGCGTTGGCTGACTCCGGTCTACAAGGACTAAAGCGTGTGTTTTACATAGGCTTATCATAGAAACATGTCACAGAATTTTTATTTCAAGTCGTTGCCTTTCAACTCCGTGAGAGGAAAACAGTTATTCTAGGCAAAAACAGATACCTGCCCATATTTCTTACCACTTACTTTTTATTACGTGGTTTACACAGAGATTCATGATATATGCTGGGAAAGGGGGGATGCTTGGGGCAAGCGTGATCAACCCTGAAGCAAGCGGGCCTTTGGCAGAATTTGAAGACGGTGACTGGACTTTGGTGCCCTTCTGCCCTCCTTTTCCTCCAACCCTGCCCTCTGCCCCCCCCCCCGCCCCCACTTTGTGCTTGGTTATGCTGGGTCCCACCCAGATCCCCCCTTTCCTCAGTGACTCCCTGCTAGACTTTTAGCTGATAGGTCTTTTGTGTTCCTCTTCCCATGGCGTTTATATTTTTAAAGATGAATTTCTGAAGCTGAGGAACTGTGGTGAAACACAGAGCTTGCCCGTCTGGGGGCGGAGTGTGGGGGTTACTGTCAGGCCAGGGTTTTGTCATCCTTTGGGCAGCCCCTGGGGCCAGTTGCTTTGCAATGGGCAGCAGCCACTCCAAAGGCAGGCAGCGTGGGGGGCAAGCCAACTTTATATTCTTCTATCATGTCATGACTTGAGAGGCTTGAGAAGCACTCACCTCTAGAAATAAATCATTATGTGTTTCACATACTCCAAGGGGAGACGAGTCTGCCGGAAATCAGAGTTAATGACTTTTAATAATTCCTGCAAAGCTAGAGGAGTCCGCTTGTAAGTAAATCAACCATCTATAGATAAAATTAGACGAAAGGGTCCTACGTGAGGTGACTAATGAACTCTCAATCAAGCATAAAATCGAGTTTTGTTGATTGACTAATCGGGATTGCTCGCTGGTCATAAGAAGGTAAAGTACACCCGGTCCTGTTCTTGCCACACCCTTCGCGTGGCTCCCGGCGCCCGGCCCCGGAAGGGGCCGCCCCAATCAATCTGTGGAACCGAAGTATTGACATCCCCCGAGAACTTGTTAGAAATGCACAATCTCAGGTCTCCCCCCATCTCCTGAATCAGAAGTTGTTTTTAACAAAATCCCCCAAAGTCCTATGCATTGAAGTTTGAAAAGCACTTGGGAAGTATAATAATCAAGTGAGACTAGAAATCTGGTTAGAAATCTAACATTTGAAAGATGTAAAGTTAAAAATAAATGCTTTAGGAAAGATAAAAAAATCAGTAAAGTTAGTGTAAAAGGGAAAATCATGTATTTTTTCTTTTTAACAAACACCCATGAGGGGAGAGTGCCATTTTGTAAACTCGGTCGCCGCTGGGATAGACTTCAAGAACCACATGCCACAGTCTGGGTGGCGGGGAGTTAAGCAGAAGCCCGACTGGGTCCGCAGCACGCAGCATTCCATGTAAAATGACGTGGAAGGGTGAAACCCTGATGAGTTGAGCTTAGCATAGGCTCAGGTTTTCCTGGCAGGGAATTCCATCATCTTCATGCTCATGTGGAGGGCTCTAGGCTCATAGCAGCGAGGCTTAACAGGACACAGAAATGATTTAATAGACCATGCAAATCTCCAAACTGGAGCTCACTCCCAGAATAGAAACAAGCACCTGGGATTCTTGAAGTGCATTGTCTTGGGGCCAGAAGAAAGGAGGATACTCTCCATGGTTTAGTGAATTTGCAGATGCTTCATGTCAGGCTACTTTGTCTTCTAAAAGACAGAATTTAAAAAGCCATCCCCCAGCCAAAATGGAAAGGTGAATTGCCTGATATTTTGGAGAAAAGTATCACATTTGCAACTCTATGGAGTCTGAGGTATGTCTGATGTGCTTGACTTTGATCCTTTGCCATTTTTACAAATACGTGCTGTGCTCATGGAGCCAGGGGCCAGAATAAACACCACGGTGGGACAACCATATTCTGCTCTGCCCCTTCCATGTAGTAAAGTGCTTTAAACTTTTCCAGACTTCATTAGAAATGTGCAAAACCAGTTATTCTGACTATGAGAGGATCATGGGCATCCTTCTTTTAGATTTCCTCCCATAAAAACAAAGGTAGAATCAAACCGTAGGAAAAGATTCTTGGAGTCAGTCTGAGTCACAGGCATCCTTTAGGAAAGCTGACAAGCAACTACAGCCCTACTCTTGGCCTCTGCCAGAGCTGGTGCCCTCAAGTGAATGAGTCGAGACAGTAAGATCTGAGCAGAAACAGTGCACATCTGGATGCTAAGTTGGAGAGGAGAAAAATGGCAAGCTAAGGCCTCCAGAATCCGTAATCTACAGGTACGAGCTGGCACAAAGTCCAGAAGCCCCTCTTTAGCCACCGTGGCAAGGTGCTGGAGAAACTTCCCACCCTATTCTTAGCCTTTCTGCCCAGCATCGATCTACAAGGGCCATCTGAAAAAAAAATTACAGCTATAAATGCCTCTGTTTGTCATATTACATGGCTAGATACTTTCCGGACAGCCCTCGTATGTCAAAACTCCATTACCATGTTCCTTCCCAGTGCAAGTCATCGCTCCTGCAATTGCTTCTCTGATACTTTCTCCTCAGCACAGAAAACTAAAGCTCATCTTTCGAGACTTAGATATTTCCTTACAGATGTCATCCCATCCCTGCTACAGCCAGAAAAACAGGTTATAACCCAACTTATTCATTGGGTTCCAATAGCACTTAACACATAATTTTTTATTTTGACTTTACTGTAATTGTCCTTTAATTTATAGCTCAGACACACTAATGTGGTGCCTAACATCTCACGTGCCTAATTCTTGATAATAAAACATGGCACATAGTAGGCGATCAATACTTGCCAAATTTGAACAAAATTAGCCTCTTACATATGAATTTCCTTTAGGTAATCTCTCAACTTTCTGTAACTTCTTTTTTTATTTTTTTTGTAAAATGACAGTGATATATCTGCTATAGAATTCCTTGAGAAATTCATTTGGATGAACGTGAAATGCATTAACAGCCCAAAGTCCATCTCAAGTCCTTTATCTCCTCCACGATTTTTGCTGACAACTCTGATCCCTGGGGCTATCTCCTCTATCCACAGGGCAGTCCATGGGTACAAAGACACCGAGGATTGTCTTGTATTGCTCTTTAATTGTTTCATATCTATAAATCTTATCTCCTCAGGTATATTGCAGTTCAATTCAATTGAAACAAATTAAAATCAACAAATAGTTATTAGTGGCCAATGTGTATGAGGATCTGTGCTCCTTGAGTGCTGGCACCAGTTCTTATTTTAACTTTGTTTTCATTCATTCAACAAATATTTATTGAGCATTTACTTACATGCAAGATCACTGTCCTGAGAGAGATTGCATTTCCTTTTAGGTCTCTATGGTTCCAAGAAAATTACCAGTATTCAACAGGCTATAGTGAGTGATCCTGGATGGAGCAGCTTGGTGGTCCCAAGCTCAATATAGGGGAGTTCCCTGATGGTGTAGTGGCTTAAGGCTTCGGTGCTGGTGCTGTCAGCTCTGCGGCCTGGGTTCGATTCCCAGTCAGGGAGCTACCCACATACCAAAAAGCAAAAAAAACAAAACAAAAAAAAACAACCAAGCTCAATATAGAGTCGCCTGCAGCGAATTCACATGTGATTCAGGTAACCCTTGGCATGAGCAAGTTCTCTCCAGGAGGTGAGACCTGGCCGAAAAGGACTCCAAGCAGCAGTCTAAGTCATAGTAGACTGACCAGACGTACCATTTTAAATGGGATGGAAAACAAAGGGACTGTCCCATTTCAAATGGTACGTATGGTCAGCCTAGTCTCACTGGGCTAAATTCAGGGTGTCAGTAGACTGACCATATGTACCATTTGAAACGGGACAGTCCCGTTGTTTTCTGTCCCATTTAAATGGCATTGTCTGGTCAGCCTAGTCAGAAGCCATGTAGCCTGTAGACTACGGGACCCCTGCCAGGTGGCAATGGTCTGGAAAACAAACCCCTGCCCTGTGATGAAGAAATACTGTGGCACCAATCCTAGAGAACATCTAGAAAATACTGGGGAAGGTAACTTCACTGAAAACTTGAGACTTTTAGCTATATCCTCATAGACTCTCTAAATCTCTGATGAAAATACTAGCAACGTGACAGCTTTTACCAAGAACCCCTGAACCTCCCCTTCCCAGGCTGCACACTTGCACAGATGGGTCCATGGGCACGTAGGAGTTATGACTGAATCACTTGGGTTCCAGATCTGGGGAGCAGACCTAAGTTCCCTCAGATGGTCCTCTGAGGCTGCTGACCCCCCACCCTTTCATCTGCCTCAGTTTAGGATGGGACTGAGCCTGCTGGTAGGTGAATCAGAGGACCCAATGTCATCTGAGTCAAGGAGAAAAGAAGGGGACCAGATGGGACCCATATCAGAGAAGATCAGAAGGATCAGGACCGGGAATTGAGCCACCAGGTACTATAAATAGCTCCTTGTATTATTGCACTTATTACAATGTGTTGAAATTGCCTTTTTCCTTGTCTGTCTCCCTCACTAGGCACTAAGCCAGCCTGCCCATGATGACAGAGCCTGAGTCTTGTCTTGTTCATCATTTTATTCTTAGCACAAAACACAGCGCAGCCACAGAGTGGACACTCAATGATAGAGTGTCCAATAAATGAAAGAGTGAATTCCTGTCAGACATATGGTCAAGTCAAGTCAGTCAAGTGAGGACCAGCCAAACGTGCTGAAGGTGAAGACGTACCGTGGGCCGGCCCAGCCGGGGGTCAAGTCTAGAAGGCCAACTGAGGCAGTACTGAATGGTGGTTACAGTTCAGTAACGCCTGGTTTTGGAGTTAATCCTGGATTTGAGTTTTAGCTGGTAGTTTTTACCTTGTGAACTTGGACAAGTTATTAAATTGCTGTGAACCGTAGTTTCTAGTCCATGAAATAGCAGTTTATCCCAGCAGCCTCCTGTGCAGATTTAATAAGGTGGCATGTTAAAGAGGTCAGCTCCGCGCTAGATCCTGTTCTCAACAAGTGGTTGCTATTAAGGCAGGCAGGAAGCAGCAGATCCCGTCATTCCGAAGGCTAATGAGTCTCATCCAGAGCTGGGAGCCGGGAGCCCAGGGGGAAAGAATCCAGTCTCTGAAACTAAAACATAAAATGATGAGACTAAACACCCAGGCCGGAGACTGAGGTGTCAAGATCCAAACAAGGCATTGTCTCTATCAGGGACGGAGGGAGAAGAGGAAGCAGTGAGCTTGAACCTGTGCCAGCGGCCTTCTGGGCCCGGGGCTGCCTGGAGCAGGGCTGTGCACGGCGGGCGGGCCGGCGTGAGCTCGGCGGAGAAGGTAACAAGCACCCTTGGCAGGAGCGGGAAGGAGACGGGCGTGGAGTGGGGCAGTTCATGACAACCAGGCACACCAAAGGAGTCAATAAAGAGTTGTTGATAATTTACTTTCATCACGAGCACAATTGTTCCAAAGTACAGAGGTGCATAAGCCCTCGTTGTGATTGCAAAATGCTTTCCAACTAGATAAAGCTGAGCATCTTATTTGCAAAAATTATGACGAAAATGGTGTTTTCTCAACTAGCCCCACTGTCTCGCGTGTGGAATCAGCGGTGTGTTGTGTGGACTGTTTGGCCATTTGTCGTTAATCTACATCCAGCAGTAGAGGAGGCACCCCCTTTGCCAGCACGGGAAAAGCATTGCTTGGCTGCCATGGGAGGGAGCCGAACTGAAGGCGGGTAGAACGGATCTGTCATTTCCCATGCTGGAGGCCTTCTCCCCCGGCCGCCCCTCTTACTAACGTGGTGCTGTGGTTTTGCTCATGGAGGCCGTGGTGATTCTGAAATTCTCCAGCTTCTTCCAACCCTTGCTCAAGCACGGGGACAATGGGGGTTGGTGGGGGCTGCCTTTTTCTGAGTAATGAATCTGTTTCTGAGTATAAGAGCAACAGACACCACACAAAATGCAGTTTTCTTATAAAAATGTCAGTTGCAATAAAAGGAATCTGGAGCCATCCTGGCAGCCTGGGAGCTGTTACAAGATGAAGTCAGAGCCTCAGCTTGTGTCTACATGACACCAAACATCCAGTTAAAAAGTGAAAAACTCAAGCAGTCATCCAGATGTTTTGTCTGCTTGGTGCCAAACATCCTGATGATGTCAATGAGCCAGATGTTTGGCATCAGGCAGACTAGCATCCAAACTCTGGATATATCTAGGTGTCCGGTATCTTGTAGACACAGCCTTGGGCCACTAGGCAGTGAAGCCCAAGAACTTGGGCATCATTTATCCTGACCGTTGGTGGAAACTGTGAATCTAATAAGACCTCCATCAGAGTAAGGTGATTCAGTTTAAAAAGTGACAAGATCTTCAAGTCTAACACTTGGGTTAATAGGGCTATGTCAAAGGAACCAATACAAAGGGAAGAAAAGCACAACAAAGTCCACTGCAGTTCAAATGACTTTGCAGTCCCTCACTCAGCCAGTGGACCCCTTTATATTATATGCCCATTCATTAAATCCTGGGGAAGGGGCAGCAGAGAGCTGAGCTCTGAAGCCAGTCAGCGTTTGAGTCTAGTCTTGTACTGTTATCAGGCGTCACATTAAACTGGAGCCTCTGTTTCTCAAAAGTGAACCTGAACTTGTAGATGGACTTTAGAATGTCTATGTTCTCATGACCAACCTAGTCATGCTGAAGGTATTTAACCTTCATGTCAACCTTTTTTTTTGGATATGCCTGACAGGGATTGAACTGACCTCTAAGGAGACAGAGAGAGTAAACTGGGCTTTGCCGGGTCATATTTCATTGTCTTTCCTAGACAAGCACTCTTCTTCATCCCACGCCTCTTGATGCTGGTTCAGGATCTCTGCCTAACTCTCCTTTCCCTCTTCTCCCAATAATCCTGAGAAATGAGAAATGCAGAAGAAAAGACGAGAGAAGGGGGTAGGGGGAGACAGAGGGAGAGAAGGAGGGAAGGGGTGGGGGGAGAGAGAGAGAGAAGAAAGGAAAAGAAAAGAGAAAAAATAAAGAAACTAAAGGTCCTAAGGACAGCATGTGCAGGGAAGTTTAAAAACAACAACATAAAAGGAACAATAAGAACAACCTAATAAAAGGATGAAACACAGTCATGCGACAGAGAAGAGAATCTGAACATCTGCACTTTTTCTTATTTATAACCATGTCAGGAAAACAGGAAAAACAATGCGTAAAACCTCCAGCGGAATTTTCTAGTGTATTGCATTAGGAAGAAAGTGACCATTTTGATTGTATTCTATAGGCTTGAAATATACAATTCA
Source organism: Lyroderma lyra (assembly GCA_004026885.1). Classification (NCBI taxonomy): domain Eukaryota; kingdom Metazoa; phylum Chordata; class Mammalia; order Chiroptera; family Megadermatidae; genus Lyroderma; species Lyroderma lyra. The sequence continues at coordinate 44,553 of PVJL010009808.1, read as the reverse complement.
TCATTGTCTCACGCATCCTATGATTGTGAGTTAGTCGTTATTACTCATTGTTATGTGGGGGAATTCCTCTCCTACCCACATCTGGACTTCTGCCGTTACAGCAAAGGGTAGAGGCAGGGCCCATCTGACCCTCCGTCATTTCTGGATTCGAAGTATCCTCTTCTCTTTTGGCATGTCGTGTTTACTATCGTTTTATTGTTGTTATTGTTTGTTACTAGTCGGTTGAATTGGTTTTTAAATTTTATTGTAACAATGGTCATGGTGATGATTGCACTCAACCCAAGTTAGCTCATCAATATCTTCATTGTTAAGTCCATCAGGAGATTAGCAATAGCTAATATACACATAATTTGGGCTCCTTGGAGAAGACAGACATCTGTTTTCCTTGGCAGCAGGCTGCTTCCAGGCGCTTACTTGATACCATGTGCGTGCCTAACTCCTGTTCACAACAATAGCTTTTATCCTTGAGGTTTGGTAGTATAATTAATTGATGCCTTTATCTTTTCATAAGAGATGCCAGCTCACATCAAAAAAAAAAAAACAAAACAAAAAAGGACCAAAAAAAAAAAAAAAAAGAAAGAAACCAAAACACACTACAAAGGCTTGGCTTTATATCTGGTGGAATGAGAAAACCTCAAAGCCGGATTCAGTATTAGAGAAAAATAAAGATTGCTTTTATCCACATTGCTGAAAAGTTTGCCTGTATCCTCTCATTTTTTTTCTGCTGTCATTGGGAATTCAATGATGATTCAAGTTTGAATATTAAAATCTGACTTTGGCCTTTGAGAATACAAATGTTAATCAAAATAGAACAGAGGAAGAGCAAGGTATGTGTCCTGATGAGAAGTGGGGATGCCAGACAGCATGATAGGAACCAGTTTGCGTTGCGCTGGGAGGTTAGCTGCCTTCTCCAGAAGGAACTAGAGTGCACCTGTGTATGAACTTTGGACTAAACAGTCAGGCTAGTTAGTTAGTTTGTTTGTTGTAGTGTTCTGCAAAGTGGGATACCTGTAGATTGCGGGGGCGGGGGGGGATACTGTTATGTCCTACTCAGAGAAAAATCAAATTCTTTAGTAGGTAGATAATTCTGCTGTGCTCCTAGGAGTGCCTGGATTTCTTATACAAGGATAATTAAGGCATTAAGATTATAATTATTTATTCATCCCCTCATAAAGGATTTATTGAATAGGAAAGCAGCATGCTCTTGACAGGAAAGATTCCCAACTAAAATTGGATAATCAAGGTTCTCCTTCAGTTTGGAAGAGATGATCAGATATGCTCATGAACTATTTAAATGGAAGTGAAAGACAACACACAATTAAATATCTAAATGGGCATTTAGTAAGATAAACCTGTCTGAAGATAAATAAAGCATTACACTTTCAGGATGTAAGAAGAAAAATAATTTCAAAATGTGTTATCTTAGTTATTTTCATTATTATTCATTATATTATTAATATTTAGTCTCTAAACCCAAAGCCAGATAATTTTTTTATGTGAGCACACAGACAAGCATGAGGACTTAGGTTTTTGATAGCCACTCCACTGACATCTTAAATTATTTATTTTCTTTCAAATTCGATTATTTATAGGTACATTTTAATATTTATATTTTCTTTTATTATTAATTAGTACCAGTAACAAAAAGAATAAACTAATAATAAGTGCTGATACATGCATCTAGCTTTCTCAAATCTTAATATATTGTCCTCTTTCTTCTAAATCTTTTTTAAGGGAAAAAAAAAACCACATACCATATCCAGTTGAAGTTCCTTATATTCCCTTTTCCTAATTCTGCTCACCTCCCTCAATTACTCATCAAGTTAACCACTATTCTGAATTTGGTGTTCCCATGAATGTTCTTACACTTTTATATTATATATTCATACCCATAACTATATATTACATTTTTATTATTCTTTTTATTAATTATTTTAATTAATTTAATAACTATATAAAAGTATCACACTTTATTATGATTGTACAATTTAATTTTTACTAAACATTGTTTTTGAGATTTTTCCATGCTGATGTTTGTATATGTAGCTCTCTTATTTTAGTGGTTGTATATAGACACATCATACTTAATCCTTTCTGTTCATAGACAATTGGGTTGCTTCTAATTTTGTTATGATAAGCAAAGCTCTATGAATATTCTTGAACAAGCCTCTTTGTACACATATGCTAGAGTTTCTCCAGGGGCAGAATTGCTGAATCATATAATATGTACATCTTAACTTTCCTGTTTTCTAATCATTCTCCAAAGAAGCTGTACTGATGTATCCACTGCCAGAAGTGTATGAGAATTTCTGTGTACTCACATCCTTGACAATGCTTGCTATTGTAGGTACACAGTTGATAAAAGTATTCTCATTGCATCTACACTCAAAATGCCTGAAATATTACAATGACTGCATTATTGAAAATAGCATAGTGTACATTACCAGCAGTGCCATAAATGAACTTCCTATGCCCACAAGCTTTCCCACTGGGGAAAAGGTACCAAACAGCCCAAGACTCTGTCTCTTCCTGAGATTTTTCAGAGTGTTCATTCACATCATGATCAAGTTTTAGAGCTAGAAAACATTTTAGAAATCATTCTGTCCAGCAGCATCCTTTAAACATAGTTATACCCAAAATCATACAACTATGATAATAATCACATTATAATTTATTTAGAACCTTTTATGTACCAGGTACCATTCTAGGTGTATCACAAATAATTGTTATGACAATAGCCAGATAGCATCACAAAGAGTTTAATCTACAAAACACGTATTTGCATGGCTCTTGAGAGTAAGACACCATGCTCTTTAATCTCAGTGGAACAAAATTGTACCAGACACCATACAATCTGGAAAAGAAGGTGACACCACAGTATAACCTAGCATGTGAGGAAGGCTGAGAGTGATGGCTCAGATCAAGGCAGGCAGCTGAGAAAGGATCTTTTTCCAGTTGGGATCAGTTAGGAAAACATTCTTTAAAAAACTGGTATGGGATTTGGACTTTATAGGATAGCTAAAACTTGAATGGGCATCATCTCACCTTGGATGTACTGTCTGGGCATTGCCCACTTAATGACCATGAGGTGGGCAGTGAATGGAATCGAAGAGTCTATAACCATACCCTACCATTGAATGGGGGGCATTTCTAGTGGGGAGGATAAAACAGACTGAAAGGGGAAGATCAGGCTGCAAAACAGTGCAGAAGATCTGGAAAGCCAGGCTACCAATGGGGGAAAGCTAACAGAACTACATCTCAGGAACCCAGCAACAAGGCCTCTAAGCTCCAGCCCCTGCTGACTTCCTTTCTTACCACTCTCCCCTCCTTTGCTCTGATCTGTTGGCCTCTCCCCTGTTCCTGGAGCATGCCAGGATAGTCACCCCAGTAGGACCTTTCAAGGGCAGTTTTCTCTGCTAGGAATACGTTCGTTCCCCAGTTTATGTGTGTTGGGCTCCTTCTCACTCAAGTGTCATCTGAGACGCTTTCCCTGAGCATCCTATTGAAACCAATCTCTGTCTCCCCTTCCTCCATCTCAGCAGCCCATTTTATTTTCTTCATTGACTTTCTCACTTTCCCAAATTATCTTTCTTCTTTATTTAACCACTTGCCTCCATGAGAAAGTGAGTGCCATGAGAACAGGAATTGTTATTCTTGTCATATATTGTGAGGCCAGCCTCTGGCACATAGGAGAGCTTCCATAAACATGTATTGACTGTTGACTCAATGAACCACAATATTATAGCTTCCTAAGAGGCAAGCAGGCTATCAGAACTCTGAAGTCAAAAAAAAAAAAAAAAAAAAAAAAGAACTACGAAATCTTTGGGAAGTTAGAGTTTCATAAGGGTAGAGTTGAGGGTCTGGATTGTATTAAAGGGACACTGAAAAAAATGTATGAAGCAGGAGGTTACCAAGATGGACTCACAAGACAAAAACGTGGTATAAATTCAGGTACTGAGACTATTAACTAAAGTCCTTTGATTCTAAGGAATCCAAACAGGAAGTGAGTAGGACGAACAGGTTAACTTATCACATGGGATTTTCTACCTCAGTTTGAGTGGTAGAGCTATAGCTTAAATCCCTCCTGCCTCAAATCAGGCATGAGAAATGTGAGTATCCTGAGACCTCATCCACTAGCAAGGATAGAGAGCTTGGTGGGGCTGAAAGTGGAAAGGGGTAGAGTGAAGACAGATATTCCAAGTGGAGGAGACAGTGAGAACAAGACCTCTGTCTTGTTCTATCTCCAGCTTAGAATCATCCCTGCCATGTCAGAGAACAGAAAATTCTTGTCAAAGAAATTGACTTGGAACTTGAATTTGGTAACTAGGTCAAGGGTAGAGAGACTGAACATGGGCAAACTAGTCGGAAATGTATTCCAAAACCTGGTTTTAGAAATTTGGTCCATTGCATAGCAATGAGTAGAAACAGATATGGCAAAGAGAATCAGTAGGTCTTAATGCCTATTTGCTTGAGGAGGAGGCTGAGGCCGCAGGGGATAGTGTAGGAAAGAGAGAAATAAAACTCGTCCTGATCTTCTTCAGAGTCTGGGGGACTGGGGAACACCATTGCAGAAGTAGGGAAGTCCAAATGAACAGTTAGTTTAGGGTGGGGCTGAAAAGTTCCATGTTGATATTTGGGGTTGTGAAGGCCTGCATTCTTCAGTGATAATTAGGGGGCAGTTGAAATGAGACTGTAGCTATGTCGAGGCCTAGAGTAAGGATATGTATGTGTACATAAACTACTTCAATCATTTTCAGAAAGAGGCAGATTGGGAATAAAAATAAATAGAATTGTTCAGCTGTGTAGCAAGAACATAACAACCTAACTGGTCTCATTATTCAACAGCAGAATGATACCAGGATTTACCTCTAAAACTAAACATGCTGGGCTTCTTTGGACCACAAACTAATTCCTAGCAGGCCCTCAATACCTAACATGCTCTAATCTAGGCAATTTACTTTTCCTAGGAGGCAGTATTGCTAAGTGGGTAAGAGTATGGCAATAAAATGACATTGTCTGGGTTCAAATCCTGAATTGCCACTCACTAGCCACATGACTTTAGTCAGGTTACTTAACCTCTCTGTTTCTTTATCTATAAGATAGGAGTAATAATAGAACCTACACCCATGAGATTGTTGTGAAGATCAGATTAACTAACATATGTAATGTATATTGCTCAGAACTTGGTGTATAATACATGCTTGATAAGGGTCTCTGAAGTTTTGTATTGAGGACTGAAAGACATGTTCCTATTGTTATATATGAATAGGGCTTGCTTAATCTGAGTTACCTCTTAATTCCTGGAAAACTGTAGAATATTTTTAACAAAGTAGAAAAAAGCTCCTATCCATGTTCATTACACCAAAGGAGACCACCTCCTTGGATTGAGATTCAAAACTACACACATAGGCATGCAGCCACTACATGGAGTCCTATGTCTTGCCACAGTTTAGCAACTCAGGTGCCCTAAATTCTCACAATTGAAAAAGCCCTGGGAGAATTTCAATGCTATTGTTTTGGAGACTTCCTTTCACCCTGCTTTGCATTTGTCCTAGTTCCAATTTTAGACAATAAATTATAAGCCTTTAAAAAGGAAGTTCCACTCAATATTGAGAAAAGGGAAAATGAATCCCTGAACTAGATGTCAATTGTCACTCCCTGACTCCAGCCACATCTGAACACTTCAGCTTGCTAAATTCAACCCAGCGGTGTTTTTTTGCTTGTTTGTTTAGTTCCTTTTATTTTAAACAAGACGATTTCTTGAAAATGAGGCCATCTTTCTATTTTGTTCATAGTTGTTGGGCCATCACAAGCACTAAAGCCAGGGAATTTATTTGAATTGCCATTCTTCATTACCTTTAAAAAAATGAACCCTCAGAATAGTAACTTCAAGGTTAATCTACGAGCAAACATCAGTAGGCCAGACATACTGGCAGTCCCTAGTCAATCTGTAACTGAAAACTAAAAGTGTAGCAGGAAATCCTAATAATGAAACTTGCAGGATTATAGAGCTGATGAAGCAGAAAGCAAAAACTAGGTGACAACTGCTCAAAAGTGCAACCTTAACAGTTGTCATGTCTTTGAGGATTTTCTCAAGGCGTGGTGGGCAGATATTCACATTAGCCATCCAAAACAACTCTTGGCTCTGGGTTATTTTCCATCCTCTTCCAAGATAACACCTGGTAGCTACAATCAACAGAGCTATTACAACAAGCATTTTTTTCTCAAAGTCTTTCCCAAAGTAATAGAGAGTTCAGGTTATCATATCTTAATGTCATGTGGTACAAAATCACATTCCAAACACAGATAACAAACTGCCCAAGGTGGGTGGGTATGGACTTTGTCCCAGCCAAGGTCGCTTGTTCCCCAGAGGGGCTAAGTGTGTCAAGCTTACTGGTGGGCAGAGGCATCAGAGCTGGGTAGAGTGGGGTAAAGGAAATAAGACAGTTCTGCCATTGGCTCACCAACACCTAGGCCCATCTGGGTCTCACCATCAGAAACTGTGTGACTTCATCTTGTTTTGCCAGTGTGTCACAAAGTGGCCTTGAGTGATCATGCCCTTGTACCAGCTTTCTCTCCTCTGAAATAGAAGCCTTTATAGTATCTGCCAAGTGTGAAATAGACAGATATGTCAGAAAGGCTGAATCTTCATGCTAGTCATACCAACACTGTTTCCTAGTTTTCTGTGGTAGGTCTTAGGTCTCTGCTTCCCATCTCACATCGTGCAGATCCCTCCAGATTTGGCTGCATTCAGCCCCACACAGGCCCTTACTGCAGGTGACGTAGTAAAATGCAGACTGGACTAGATCTGTAGAACATGGTTCCTAGATCTGCTCACTTACCTCTGTGTTGCCATCACCGGACGCTGACTGTTACCCATGTGCCTGGAGACTCCACTGGTCTCTTTCTGACTAAAACTACTCAGGAACCATGATCTCAGGCAGCAGTTACCTCTACGCCTCCTTTGGGAATCTAGAAGGCAGCAGACATGTCTACAGCACTTCCCTAAAGGCCCAGAAGAGCCCAGGGATCATTTGGTGAAGACTGTCAAGCTCTAGTGGAAAGGCAACAGGTACCAAGCACTAAATAACTCTTTTAAAAGACCATAAAGTCATTCATGTACAATTGGAATCTGCTCATCAATGCACCCACCATGCAAGAGAAAGGAATAAAAGGTATCCACATTGGGAAAGAAGAGGTCAAATCGTCACTATTTGCAGATGACATGATCCTTTACATAGAAAATTCCAAAAATTCCACCAGGAAACTATTAGAAACAATAAATAAAAACAGTAAAGTTGTAGGATACAAAATCAATGTTCAAAAATCAACAGTATTCCTATATACAAACAACAAATCCTCAGAAGAAGAAATGAGGGTGTCAATTCCTTTTGCTATCACAACAAAAAGAATGCAATACCTGGGAATTAACTTACAAAGAATGTGACAGACTTATACATGGAAAACTATAAGACACTTTTGAAAGAAATTGAAGCAGACACAAAGAAATGGAAAAATATCCCCTGTTTATGGATAGGAAGACTTAACATTGTTAAAATGTCCATTTTGCCCAAAGCAATCTACAGATTTAATGCAATACCTATCAAAATCCCACAATCATACTTTCATGAAATGGATAAAAGGATTATGTGATTTATATGGAACCATAAAAGACCTCAAATTGCCAAAGCAAAACTACATAAAAAAGAATAAGGCTGGTGGTATTACACTTCCCGACTTCAATTTATAGTACAAAGCATCAATAATCAAAACAGCTTCGTATTGGCAAAAAACCAGAAACATAGACCAATGGAACAGAACTGAAAGTCCAGAAATAAATCCATTAATTTATGGACAAATAATTTTTGAAAAAGACGCAAAAAATATGCAATGGGGAAAAGACTGCCTCTTCAGTAGGTGGTGCTGGGAAAGCTGGAAAAACATATGCAAAAGAATGAATCTGAAAACAAAAAAAAAGAATGAATCTGAAGCGGGGCATTCCCTGGTAGTGTAGTGGCTAGGCCTTGGCACTCTCACTGCCATGGCCTGGGTTTGATCCCCGTTCAGGGAATTAACCAAAAACAAACAAACAAAAAGAATGAATCTGAGCTGTGAAATCTCACCATATACTAAAATTAACTCAAAATGGATTAAAGACCTTCATATAAGACCTGAAACAATAAACTGTATAGAAGAAAACATAGATACTAAACTTATAGACCTAGGGCTCAAGGAAGACATGAACCTGACCTTAAGGCAAGAGAAGTAAAAGTAAAAATAAATGAATGGGATTATATCAAACTAAAAAGCTTCTGCACAGCAAAAGAAATGATCAACAAAACAAAGAGACAGCCAACTGAATGGGAGAAAATATTTGCAAACAATGCATCAGATAAGGGTCTAATATCTAAAATATATAAAGAACTAATACGACTTAACAAAAAAACCAAACTACCCAATTAATAAGTGGATAGAAGAACTAAACAGACACTTCTCCCACAAAGAAATACAAATGGCCGGCAGACATATGAAAAAATGCTCATCCTCATTAGCTATCAGGGAAATGCTAATCAAAACCACAATGAGATACCACCTCACACCTGTCAGAATGGCTGTTATCAACAAGACAAGGAATAACAAGTGCTGGAGAGGATGTGGAGAGAAAGGAACTCTCGCACACTGCTGGTGGGAGTGCAAACTGGTACAACCACTATGGAAGATGGTGTGGAGGTTCCTCAGAAAATTGGGAATGGAGTTACCATATGACCCAGCAATCCCCCTTCTGGGGATCTACCCGCAAAACTTGAAAACCTTTGTCCGCAAAGACTTATGTACCCCAATGTTCATCGTAGCGCTGTTCACAGTGGCCAAAACATGGAAACAACCAAAGTGCCCTGCGACAGATGACTGGATAAAGAAGCTGTGGTACATATACACAATGGAATATTACTCAGCTGTAAGAAAAGATGAATTACTTTTATTTGCAACAATGGATGGACCTAGAGATTACCATGCTAAGTGAAATAAGCCAGACAGAAAAAACAAAGAACTGTATGACTTCACTCATATGCGGAATAGAAAACTGAAAGCAACAAAGAGAAAAGAAATGAACAAACAAATAACCCATGGACCCAATCAGTACTTTAATGTTTATTTGGGGACCATTTGGGAGAGGATGGGAGAAGAGGGTAGGGGTGGGAGAGGAGGGAGGGGGAGCTAAATATATGGTGATGGAAAGAGAACTCACATGGGGTGGTAAACTCATACAACAAGCTGACAATGCACTGTGGAATTGTATGCCTGAAACCTATGTAATCCTTGCTAACAGATGTCACCCCAATAAGTCTAACAATAAAAAAATAGTGCCCACCATGGACATATTTGAAGCAATGTACGTGTGGCAATTATTAAAAGAAAGTATTTGTTCCTAGGATTGGAAACTTGTATTTTTACATCTTATTCAACAATAACTTCATAGCTATTGAGTTAAGAATATGCTATGTAAGAAGACAGAAATCAAGGCCTAGAAAATGTGTACCTTGGCAGTCTCTCAACATCCCAGAGCAAGGCAAGCACACCTTTTGCATGAGAGAAAAAAATCTGTGAGTGACAGGCCTCAGAGGTGATGCAGTGTACCGGGACCCAGATCATTCCCGGTACAGTGGCCCACTCAGGCAACTGACCACCATGAGGAAAGAGCAGTCCATGTACTTGCTACATGGGGATTCATCCCAACCCTAGCATCCCCAGAGCCTGGGACACTGGGGCTCTCATGGAGCCCGTCCATGTTTCTTCTCTGCAGAAGTCTAGGTTAGCACTGGAGACCAGCCCCAAAGAACCCCCACTAAGCTGGACTCCTAAGTATCCCTTCAGATGAACCAGTGGCCTTGTTTACTGAAACTAAAGAAAGCTGAGGGTCTTACAGATATAACTATATTCATATGCATAGGGGAAAGCCTCACAAGTAAGCCACCTGCACCTGATCATCTCTTGAAATGAAGACCTGTTATTAAGAATGTTATGAAACATATGTGGATGAAAAAAAAAGAGGTTCTATGGAAAGTAACCTCCCAAGCTGATCTTATCATAAATTCCTAACCGGGCAGGTCATGGTGGGTAGTCACGCACCTGGCGTATAACTTTTCAGTAAAAGGTTTATCTTTGCCTTAAGCAAGGCCTGTCCATTGTTTCTGTGTATCGAGGTTAACACGCCTTTGAAATAAGTCATGACCACGTCAAGGGAGCACGCAGTCTTGTTAGCTGTCCTGTAATCCAATCCCTGCTTTGCTTTCTCCCACCTCCATGTGATCTTCTTTATGTTCCCTTCTTAATCTCAAATGCTTAAAAGAAGCTGCAAAACTGTTATTCTTCAGAGCATTTGAGATCTTGCTCTCCAGCCTATATCATCGGTTTGGTTCAAATAAACTCTTATAAAAATTCTCTACAGATTTGTTTATTTTTTACATTGACACATACTAGAAAATACTGATAACCGTAGTACCTACATATACTATAACGTGTGTCATATTGTTCCCCAAACTCATAAAGTTGTAAATATTAAATATATACAGCTTTTTATATGTCGAACATACCTCAATAAAGTGGTCTTAAAGATAAAAAATAAAATGTATTATATTTTACTATTTACATCTTTGTTCATGTGGTTTAAATGATTTTTAGGTTCTATTAATATTGTTCTAAATATGTGTTTTTTTCCTTCCCATTATACATGTTTGTCTATAGGGTTTTTTTTCCCCTCATAGAAGATATCTTTCACATTGAACTTATGTCATTATTCATTTTATATCATCCTCTAAAGCAGGGGTGTCCAAACTTTTGGCTTCCCTGGGCCACACATTGGAAGAAGAATTGTCTTGTCCTCACATAAACTACACTAACACTAACAATAGCTGATGAGCTAAAAAAAAAAAAAAAAAGTCATAATAAATCTTATAATGTTTTAGGAAAGTTATGGATTTGTGTTGGGCCACATTCAAAGCTATGCTGGGCTCTACACAGCCCACAGGCCATGGGTTGGACAAGCTGGCTCTCCTGGTGAAGATATGTGATTGTGGATATGTGCTTCACTAACACTTGTCAGCTGATCATTTCCTAGTGCTCATTATAGAAAATAATCCAAAGTAGGATTTACAAGGTTAAACCTCAGTTTCTTTTGTAGAATTTATGCCTACATAGTGCATACTCCACTTATGTCTTGAAACCAATAGGGAGGAAAAAAAATTATTCTTTCGATGTCCCTAAATGTGCTAACATTCATTTAAACTCTCCTTTTGCACATTAATCTATGAGTGCATCTAAGTGTGTTTAGATTATAGTGAAAATGCAGTCATTTGCTCAGCCTGACTTTGCAGGAAATCATAGGAGAGAGTGTGTTTTGGTCTTCTAAAAGTCAGGCACTCCCACAGTCACTTGAGTGAGTTGGTGACTGCTATGAAAGGACATTTCAGAATAGCCTAATATTGACTTGGTCCATAACTCAGCTCTTTTAGTATATGGTTTGGACAAGGCTCCTGGTCATTCATCAGTCCACACAGTAGCAACACAGGGATCTTTGTGATTGACTATGTCTCTCTGTGTCGGTACATTTACATATTCATACATATATATATATATATATGTATATATAGATATAGATATGGATATAAATACACCCATGTGCCTGACTGAACCCATATTTTAAACATAATCCACCCTCAATATGAAATGATTTCAGGAGCACTTGTAAAACATTATGCTTCAAGCACCTCCATTGCTATAAATTTCACAATAGAGACTCATTCCTTGACCTTAAATTTCTTCTTTTGTTATGATACAAATAGGGATAGTGCTAATATTTAGAACCATACCTCAGTGCAAGTAAAATTATCTGATTCTCTACCAAGAGTTGGGTTTGATTTCTAGGAAAGAAGAAAGGAAAGATAACATTGAGTGCCCCAGGGAACCCAAGATAGGGAAAAAGATGTCCAAGAAGAGAGGATAGGGTTGCGCCAAGACAATTTTCACAATTGTCCCTAGGGCCAGAATGGCAGGCATGTTTCAAAACAGAGATCACCTAACTGGTGAAATCAAAAGAGACCTTTAGCCTCAGAAACAAGAGAAAAGGAAAAAAAGAAATAGAAATGTCAATAAACAAAAGTTACACCTCTCCTTTCGTGAACCTGCCCTCTCTCCCTCAAATGACTTCTGGGTTTCTCTGACTTTTTCTTGTCATTTGTGGGCCCTCAACGAAATCTGGTTGTTTTTTAGCCATGCAGACTGGCCACTGACCATGGCCTACATTTTCCTTGTTGAGAGAAGGAACTAATCCTGGATTACCAAACCTTTATAAACTAATGAATTTAGAGTTAATTTTCAAAACAAGCCTTTGTGACAATTACAAATGGTCAAGATGGTGAAAGTGAAACCCAACTGGACACAGAGGGTAACAGGGTGAGGTAAAAGTCCCTCCGCACGGGTCCTAGAAGCCTGGTTACTGAAAATGAAACATTTGTATCACACTTCGATGTGGCAGAAGTTTCACCATCTGAATGACAAGTCTCATCAGTTTGTGTGTGGAGGTGTTTTTAATTTCTTTTAGAGTATAAGGTCTTCAGCAAGGTCACTTTAAACATCATAACCTGGCCTCTCAGAGTCCTTCCTCTCTGAGCCCAATAAGCTCTCAAATGTTAAGCCTGAGCAGGCTGTGCTGTGTCCAGGCGAACCTGGCTACAGTGGGCTTGTTGTTGTTGTGATGATCATTATTTTCCTGCCAACATCTTTCATCGCCTCTCTGTGTTTTTGTGAGACAAAAGAACCCAGCTGAGACTTCAACAAAGAAGAATGCAGGGAAAGGGGAGAGAATACCCTGAGCAAGAATAGCTTGGAAGGAGCCAAAAGTGGAAAAGGAAGTCTAATTCTGTCCTAGTCGAAGGGGAAAAAAAGTTTTTTGAGAAATGTAAACAAATCAGGAAATCCTGGCACTTACTCCAGTTCCGATCTGGGGAAACGCACCGGTCCTTTCCCTCAGACCGAGCTGCTGTTTGTGAATGAAATCCAGATTAAATTATTCATTGAGCTCTGCCAGCCCCGCAGTTTCCAGCTTTCCTTTTGCCTATGGCGTAGCTTAACCTTAAAATAATAATAATAAAAAAACATATGCATGTTATTAACTCCATATTCAAATGGAAATTCAATGCTATCATAAATCTCTTTTCTAATGTAAATTCCTTTCTCTAGCATGAAGATGCAGGAAAGCCATTGTATCTGAGCAATCTAAACTTGAAAGAGAATTTTTGTTAAACCAGTTATGATAGGGGAAACATGTTTTTCACTGAGTCGAAAGATTAAAGTTGGTTGTAAAAAGGGGTGGGGGACTGAGGGAGAATTATTGGTTGCTCAGCTAATGATTAGATACAGAACTTCAAGGACAAATTAAGAGGCACAAAAGAAAGAGTCATGCAGATAAGTGAAAACAGTTCCAGTGATATTAAATAAAAGATGCACTGTTTATCTTAGGTTGTAATCTCCACTTCCATATTCATCTCCATCTAAGCAACCCCCTCCACCCCATTAGCTACCCCCAAGCGGATTCCACACTCCACTGTACAACAAACACATCGTCATTTCAGAGTGTCAGTAGTTACCCTTCTCACTTATCAGACCCATCCTCTGTCTTTCCCTGGTTGTGTTATATCCGGGTGCCTCTTCTAGTGAGGCTTGGGCCAAAAAAAAAAACCAAAACCAACCAAACAAACAAACAAAAAAAAAACATGGGCATGAGATGAAGAGAAGTGGGTTTTTTGTTTGTTCATTTGTTTGTTTTCTGTGTGGAAATATGTTGTGACCCCTTTGGTTAATTTAAGAGAATTTTCACCAAATACCACATAATTCTCACTTCAAGTGGACTCTGCTAATTTGTTTTGATCTGTCACCTTCTCCCACTTTACCATCCCTCTTTTTCTCATACTTACAAACCTACCCCAGATCCTTCATTCCAAAAATCATTCTTTCCAGTGTAGCCTTGGTCTGGGCATGCAGCAACAAAAATATTTCCGTGTATTACAGAGCTACAGGGAACAGACTTACAGGGCTTCCTTAAGCTGTGATGTCAGCAGAAGCTCACAGATGAGAGACAGGTTTCTCTTGGAGGAGAGAGTGGTGTTGAGAAGGATGCAGGCCCAGTGCATGATTCTCCTCTAAGCGGTGGCCCTGGCTCCCTCACGGGTACGTGTGTGTGTGTGTGTGTGTGTGTGTGTGTAAACCTCCAGAGTGCAGTGGCATCAGGGCTTCAGTTCTCAAGACAACAGCTTTCTCAATGACTGTTAGGAATATAGTGCAAGATATATGAAGAAAATACATATATAACTCTCTGTCCTAGAAGGCATTTGTGACAAAAAAGGAACATTGAAATGGGAAATAAAATATTAACAGAAGGACAGAACTTGACTCATACAAGTTTCTTATTACGGGTTTGAATACACATGCACATGTCTGCAGCAAATTTATTACTAAATTCAGAACTGAGATAGTGTAACTTAATAAAAATACCAGAACCAACCTCTCTGGCAGACAGTGCTTACAGCTTAGTCGCCTCCCCACAGGGACCCATTTCTCCCTGATCTCTTATTTAATGTTCAACATTCAAGATAGAAGATTTGGTGTTCTTTCTGGATTGTTCAGAGATTTATGGCACCTATTGAAATGTTCATAAAGTCTGAGGCTGTGCAAGGCTTTTGGCATCCGTCTCATGGTTATCAGAGCCATAAAAATCATCACCCTCTTATTCAATGGCCAGTCTTGTCTTTCTAGATAACATAATTGAGAGAAAAATAAAGTTGCCTCTGAGTGTCTGCTTCTGGTAGGCTGTGATGGTGTGTGTGTGTGTGTGTGTGTGTGTGTGTGTGTGTGTATGTTATGTATGTGTAGAGGATGGTGGTGTCAGATCACGAAAGGGAGAGAGAGCAGCAAATCAAACTACATGTGTTTGAGGATTTAAAGGGAAAATTTGTGAAACTGTTTCTAAGGCAACTCATTTTATCTGTCACAAGGATGCTGTAGTACGTACATTATTTTTGTAGCCTGGTTCTCTGGCCCAGCCCGCTCAGGAGTGGTGGTCTCCAGAGTGTAGACGCAGAAGGGAAGCAGGTGTCTCACTCCTAGCATCTGGTTTAGATGACCACAATGTGGAGGACACCTGCAGCCTGCACTTCAGCCAACTCTGGCCTCCCATTGTATTCGATTGGACTTTCTGCCTTGAGCAAGAAAAAAGCATTGTTTATCAGATTTGCCAAAGGATCTCCGGGGAGGTGGAGAGAGACAGGATAAACAAACCTAAAACAAAACTGGGCAAGTGTAAGCAAAGTGCTGGGAGACCTTGATTATTTGTGACGATCCAAGGTAATCTTTCAACCTGACCCAAAGTAAGTCAAGCTAAGAGAGAAAGAGCCACGCGTTAACATGAACCAGCTTCCCAGTGGTTTTCCAAGAAAACTGATATTGTATAACTTACCTAAACTCTGGTCTTTAGGAGGAGACAGATATAAAACCACATTCATTAAGAGCCTAATTCGTGCAGGACATTGTGCCATGGGACTTAAAACAGGAGTGGCAAAAATAAAAATAAAATAAAATAAAAATAACCTTACAAAGAAGATCGTCTTGCTGCATATACTGATTCATTTAATAATTTCATATTTTGTAATAGTTATGCATGGGGTGACTTGGACCTGCAAATCATACTAAAAGCAGTGCACTGAGTTTAGACTAATCTCACCAAGAAAAGCAAACACAACTGATCCCACAATCCAATACAAACCCATGATTGATACATGGAGACAACAATAAAGTTAGCAAGCTCATTTCCAAAGACTCAGATCGTAGTTTAGAGGCACCACGTAAAGTACGTGTCGTTAGTAAATAATTCCGGAGGGGCCCTTCCGTTTTCTTTCCTTTGTATAGAGCCCCAACTAGTGGAAAACTGGAGAACTGCACCTAAGGAGGAACTAAATGGGAGACAACCTCCTTTCTTCCATCAGGTAAGGAAGGGCCCGTAGGGCCTCACAGGTGCTGCTCTCTCTGCCTGTGGAGATGAGGTGCCAGAAGGGGAGGCAGGTGTGAAAGTGGCTTACACTTAGCTTTCCACAGGATAGAGGGTGAACTGGTACGGATGAAAACATGTACAATCTCTTACATTTGAAATGAGTCAATGCACTGTATCTACAGCTAATTTGAGAAAGGAAAATATTTCTTAGGTTCAGAACTTATTGTTCTTAAAGACGTCTTTTCAGAAGAAAGTGGAAGATACTCTGTGACACAAAATGGCACACAGCAGAGGAAAGAGCCCTGGTTTCACAAATTAAATGAACATGCAGTTACGATTGTGGCACACCAGGTCGGAACAGAACAGGCAAGAATGTGTTTGTGTCTGCGTCAGTGGTGGGTCAGTGAGGGGGAAGGTAGAAGAGCAGGTGACGGAAGCAAAGGGGAGGGATGGACTCAACCCCATTAAGAATAAAATATCAACACCTGGGAAAGTGACACATGCTAGAGATTATCCTGAAGGAATTGACTTTTTAGAGTTGCTGGATCTTTAACTTGTTTCTTTGTTACCTCTCCATTTCAAGGAATCTCATTTTTTGGTGGATTTTTAGAGGAATCTTTGCTCCCTTACAAAAAAGTACCAGTAAAATGCAGGCAGCCTGGAAAGGTTATGAATTCATTGATCTGCTAAAGTGTACGCTGTGTGCAAGCTTCACAGACTTCATGCAACTCCCTAACAGAATGCAACGTGTGTGTGTGTGTGTGTGTGTGTGTGTGTGTGTGTATGCATGTGTGCATTTTTTCTGGATTTCATAGCTTTTACTGATTCTCAAATGGATCCATAACCCAAAAGCCGAAAGAGCAACATCACTCCACAGACATCTACACATAGACAAAGAACAGTCACATTTTAATGTGTGCCCCTCACAGTGATCTCAGACTTCATAAAATTCTGTTCTTAGAGAAACCAAACAGATTTCAAAATATTTCAGTATACCACAGAGCAGACTGTAGCTTTCTTGTTCATGCAGTGACTTTTTGGACAGAGTTATGAGACGTTTTCTATATTGCATTTTGCACTGCTGTGATGGTCTAAGGGTACCTCTTTAAACCTCAACATAACTTCCTCAACACAAACTGTCCTGGAGCAGTTTGTCCATCTTTCTTCAGTATTCATTTAACAAACATGGTTTATGCTCAAAAATCCAAAAGCAATAGCAATCTTTTTTTTTTTTTCAGTTGATTACGCAGTGGAAAATAGAAAAAAAGTGTTTAATTTTAGGACTTGGAGGCTTACTCAGCACATTCAATTGTTATCAAAATTCAGTCAAAAAGGAGAATTTTCATACCATTTACTTATGTTTGTGATGGTTATAAAATAACCTCTCTGTCCTTCATTTCATTTGAAAAGGGGGGTGTTTAAAAATACTACTTATTTGAAGTCTCTAAAATTCAAGGATAGTAAGTGATAACACCATGATGATGCTGTCTAACTTCTTTTATGGCCATCCGCTTTCCCATAGATTGTATTTAACAAATGCCTTAGTTGTGAAGAAAAGGTGTTTTATTAATCTGTCTGCCCCAGCCTTCACCTCCCAAACAGACAGTTAAGAGTACCAGGGGAGTTTCAGGGATAACTAGTGAACACACATCATCTATAACAATCCCCTGTCAGCTGGCATGTGGTCCTATGTCACTAAGATTTTCCTTCTGAGCTGTTAAGTCACACCCCCTGTTCTTTCCACCTCAGATAGGCATAACTATGTTTTTAAAATTTGTGAAAAACATGAGCAGCTAATCTTAAAAATAATACAAAACTTGCCTGCATTTGGGGGGCTTTCTGTTATTTCTGAGACTATAAGAAACTTACTTAAGAACTTATGATTGATAAAATTTTTGTGTCCTTACTGGAACAATTAGGCACAGGAAAAACCTTCAGGAAAAAGGTTTTAAATTTTGAGGTGTGTGTGTGTGTTTGGTTTGTTTGGTTTTTTCAGTCTCTTACCCCTTACCAAGATCATTTAAAAGGTTATTTTGAATATTACAACCACAAACTGTTCAACCAGACGAAAACGAAAGTAGGCCACTTGGAGGCTTTTGTCTAAACCAAAGCAAAATGTCTTAAGCTAATCATTTTAACCACTGGGAGTTCACTGGCTGCTAAAAGCAGTTACTTTGAAATTAAGCAGGAAGTATTTTAAATATTACATTTGAATTTGTAATTTTTCTCTTGCAGGACATAGAGAATATAGTATTTTTTCTCCTTCCCCTTAGGACTAAACTGACCTTCCTGCCTAAGCAGCGAAACCCCAGACTTGGACTTGAGCCAGTCGCCTTTCAGCACCACATCATTAAAAACTCTTGGAGGTGCTGTTTAAATGTAAATTCGCCAGCGCTCCTTCACCGGACGGGCCGTGCTAAAGCGGTGGAGTGTGTGGACACATTCAATTTTAAAAAGGAAGGAAAGGGGGAAAGTTTTCAAAAATATGTATATCAAAGTGAAAGTAAGTGAAAACAAGGCCATTAGTCTGACTGAGGAGTGTCAAAGAGTCTGATGCCCGCAACCTGGCATGAATTTCTAGAGAAAAGCAAATCTGCAAGTCCATTGAAGGAAGGATGAGCAGTCGCTCAGATAAAGGAGCTCCTCATGCCTTGTCAAGAAGGCCAGAAGCCCAGGAAGAAAAGGCGGCCACTTAATACTCCTTATGTTCAGATGATTTAGTATCTTCTCGGGTGTTGTCAAGGCCCAGCATGGGGCCTGGATAATCCAAAGGGAATTGTAATGCACAGGAATATAGAAAAGAAATCAAAAGAAAAGCAGGGGGAGGAGAAAGGAAAAACAAATAGAAATATCTGTATTTCCATTCAATTAATACTCACATTTTAAGCTCAATATAGGTTGAGACATGCAGGTGAAAATAGCAAGGTCAGCTATGATTGGAGTTTTGGAGGTGACCACTGGAGTGACCACTGAGTTGCACTTTAGCTAGCAGGTCTAGACTTCATTGAATAGCATCATCTCCCCTCTGTTGTCACCTGGGATGTCAATTGACTATCCAACCAGAACATAAAGCAGAAGTAGCCAGATAATTTGATATCACAAATTGATATCAACATGTCCAAAAAACACAAGTATATGAGCACATATACAGTTAATTCTCAAGTGCCTGTAATTATGTTCCTACCTCCACTTATAACCCAAATTAATTTCTAAGTGATTTTGTAATGTATTTCAAATTACTATACCTTCTGGTATGCATGTAGCGTAATCTCACATTACTATTTTGGCACTCTGATAGAATCAGGGTTAAATGATAATGAAGGATAATGACTGAAAAACTGACCTGAAAATTTACACAATCGATGATGATACTAAGATAATGAAACCATGCAAACATTTTCTTTTTCTTGTCTTCTTTACTCTTAATTTCTTCCTAATGACCAGTTAACCTTATATGCATTTTCAAATAATTTCCCACTGTGATTTTTTTCATGGATTTCCACATGTCTAAATATGCTGAGTAAAAGATTAATTCTTAGTTTCTTTGTAGCAGAAGTACACACCTTTGGAGTATTACAATATTTTTTAATAATTGATAAATTTTTCTACTTACCAACCAGGGTGGAATTGGTGACAATTTTTAAAGAATTTTACTTTCCACATATTACAAATTTTCTTAGTTCATTTTATACATGTTCTTTCCCCTTGGGACTTCCTTTCAAAGAAAAATGTAATCAGATTAAATACAAAGGAGGAAAATATACAGATTATACCAATACCACTTTTCCTATGTATTTAAAAATGTATATCCATGTTACATTAGAAGTAATGAGATAATTTATGTCTCCTCTCAAGCAAATTGTACCAACTCTTGAAAAGAAGTAAAAGTTGATTCTGAACAAATACGATGACTAGAGAATTTTGAGCTTTAGCTATACTTGTTTGTCAACAGATAACTTAGCAAATCAATTCAAATATGCAAAGAAAATATAGAACTTAAATAAGTGCAGGTTAATTAAGTTATCAACAAAAATACCAGTTTAGAAAGGCAAGTTGTGTCTCCATAAATAAAATTGTCTTGTGCTTGGCAGCTCTGTCCAACCCACAGCAGATAGGAATATCAGTTATGTTTTGTTAAGGTCAGGGTTCTAATTCTAGAAAGTTGGCTGCCTGTCTTATGCTCCTTATACCTACTTTTAAAGGAATTTGCCATTATATCTGACCCCAGACTACATTTTTTTATTTATACTTTTATTGATGTATTTATGCAATATACTTGGGAAGGGTGCCAAAATATTAACATATTGGTACCAATAAAAATAATAATGTGAATGCTTTAAGAGTGAGAGAAAAGAAGGAAGAGAAACTATTGCATGTCTGTACCCATATTATTGTCTTCTTTAGAGTTGCACTAAAAGTAATAAGAGAAAAAAGAATGACATACATGTGTGTCTAGTCATATTGATCTAAAAATTATGCCACATCCCCATTTAAAATGGCATGGTATTTATTATTTTGAACACATATAAGATTGCTTCTTCCTGAGGTTTTGGACTAGGTGTATATAATTTGACTAGTTGTTGACATTTGTCTAATATGAAATTCTCAGCCATCAGTATAGTGACAATGTACTTTCTCTTAATTTTTGCTAAAACATGAAGTTTGATATATAACTACAAAACTAAATTCTATGTCTGTTGTAATGTGAAGGATTCTTTTTTTATAATGATTTTTTTTTAATTAAAATCTTTCTTATACATTGAGAATCATTTAAATATGTATTGGGCTAAAATTCTTCTCATGAAACCAGTCTTGTATTCTTTTATAGGACCCACATAACTGTGAATAGACTTGCCAAAAAAGAATAGGCATTAGAACTCTACTCCATAGTTTTTCAAATAATATTGCAGATAAATTTTCTGGTAGGGGCTGTCCTATTTATCTATTTCTCCTCCAATTTCTGGACATGGAAAGGAATCGTTACTGAATATCAGTCTTGAGAGCTGGTAAACCATTGCCAAATCCATGTGCCAATAGTTTCTGTATTCATCTCCTAGGACTGCCGTAACAATATACCAAAAGCTAGGTGGCCTGAAACAGCAGAAATGTATCCTCTGGCAGTGCTAGAAGCTGGAATCAAACCGTCCTCTGTGCCTGCTCTTTCTGGCAGCTCTGAGAGGGACTCTTTCCTTGCCTCTTCTAGCTTCTGGTGTTTGCCAGCAGGCCTTGGCATTTTGTGGCTTACAGATGCATGACTTCAGTCACATGGCCATCTTCTCTCTCTGTGTGTCTTCACATAGCCTTCTCTCTGTGCTTAATCACACCCAAATTTCCCATTTTCATTAAGAAAGACACGGGTCAAATTGGATTAGGGCTCACCCTAATGACTTCATTTTAATTTGTTATCTGCTGTAAAAAGCCTATTTCCAAATTCACAGTCTGAAGCACTAGAGGTTAGGACTGCAGCCCATCTCTTTGGAGGTGAGTGAGGCAGAGCACGATTCAAACCCCAACAGCTCAGTTAGTGTATCTTAGTTTAAACAAACTAACTTGTTGGAATTTTTTGTTTCGTTTTGGTTTGGTTTGGTTTTGTCATAGAAAGAGTATTATCAGAATACAACTGAAAATAGAATCCATTTATGAAGGTTATAGTAGGAAGAAGAACCTGGATGTTGAAATAAAAAACTATGAAATTTCCTTTTAAAAGTCAATTTATTAGGTTGAACCATATGAAATTACTAAAAAATTCAACCATTTTTTAACCTTATAAAATGTCAAGTTCATATGTTCCAAAGTGATAAATTAGTGGAATGAAAAGAGAATGAAGTATCAAAGAAGCTGGTGGTGGAGTTACCTGGTGGTGTAGTGGCTTAAGGCTTCGGCGCTGGTGCTGTCAACGCTGCAGCCTAGGTTCGATTCCCGGCCAGGGAGCTGCCCACATACCAATAAATAAATAAATAAATAAAATTTTTAAAAAAAAAGAAGCTGGTGAACAAAGACGAGAAAGGCAAGGCAGCTGTGTAGCTGAACTTTCAGAATCATTATAATGTTATCATCATAGCAATTATTATTCCTTCAGTTGCAAGTGACAAAAACCCAACTCAAAAGCACTAAAGCAAAGACAGAATTTAGTGGTTTACGTAACTAAACCATCCCGGCAAGACTTGATTCAGGATTCAAACTGTCAGCAGGAGCCAGGTTTTTGTTGTCCAGGTTTAGGCTCACTTCTCGGTGTTGGCGCCATTCTTAGATTACACGGGACTGCAAAGGACTGATAGCAGGTTCAAGAACTACACTCATGTAAGTTTAAATTTATCTAAAGAAGCAAACAGCTTTGTCCCAAAATTCCCAGTGAAAGTTCAAAATTTATTTTGATTGGTCCATGTTAGAGCACCCATTCACCCCTGAACCAATCACTGTGACCAAAGGAATAACATTTCAATCTACCTAATATGCTCTAACCTTAAGATTCTACCACAAAATTAGGGAAGGAGTGGATTCTAAACCAAAAAAATAAATGACGTTTTGCCAAAAGAAGGTGCAGTGTGGCAAGGCAAGCTAAGACTATTGAGTTCTTTGAAACACTAAACAAATAGGCAGAGATTATAGGAATCTCCTTTAGAAAGAGAAACTCTTCAAATCAGTTTGGTTCTTTTAACCTATATAATACTTTTATTTTGCTTTTGATAGTGAAGATGGTGAAGTCAGTCAAAATTGAAATGAGCTACTTAGGGAATCCTGAGGACTTCACTTTGCATCTGTTGTATAAACACAGTTCCATCATATCCCAGATACCATTTGAGTGCATATCTGCATAGCCTTTAAGCACATTTAGACTATATGGGAAGAGGTCTCTAGCCTAGCCTAGCCAGGGCCTAAGAAGTCCATAAATGAGGCTATTGATGCAAAGCTCTATGAATTAAATTCAACACCTTGAATTACATGGGAAATGAACAGGAGCTGGGGGGCAGCTAAGGGAACACAGGTGTGGCATGTCCAGAGGAGCCCACATTCTTAACTCGACAGGCGGCCATATTCTATTCAAGCTGCATTCCCCGGGTGGTCCAGCTAACAAAGCTTCCTGTCATAAAGCTATCGCTCAGTACAAGGCAAGTGTATTGCAAATGCCAGGTTCAAAACAGTTCATTGAAAACTTCTTGGTGAAGTAATTAAAGCAGGCTGAGCTTTGGGAAATCCTCCAGGAGGGAGCTCATTTTGAGAACAGCTTTCCAATTCACATGTTTCATAAGCCAAGGGTAAGCTTAGTTCAGATGTCTCTCTCTCTCTCTCTCTCTCTCTCTCTCTCTCTCTCACACACACACACACACACACACACACACACACACACACGTACGTTGCGGGATTGAAGTAGAGTTGAAGTCAGGATTAGACCACAGCAGAAGTGCATTGGTTTAACGAGAACGAGAGATTCCATCTTCTAAACCATCTCTTTATTGGATTGCTTTGCGTGGTTGCTACCACTTGTATCTCCAGGTTCAAATCTATATGAGAAAGATTTCAGGCAACGTTGCCTGCCTGCCAGACATATAGCTTTGCTTTTCTTTTCCTTTGGGCAAAAAACAAAATATTAATTACATATTTGTGTTTCAAATGAATGAAAGGCAAGCAGAATTTTATCTTCTACCAATCTGAAAAAAAAATAAAACAAAAATAAAATATAGCTGTTCCTAGAGATCTTTAAAAGCATTGTAGACAAACATCCATCATCTATTTTACCGACTATCCTTTGCCTCAGGTCAGGTGATCAGAAAGGATAATTTGTCAAAGTCCCTTCCAATTCTGTTCTTCAATGTGTTTGTCAAGTATGTGGTTGCACGTTTTACTTTTTGCAGGTTGCAGAAATTGCCTTCATGGTACTTGTGTCATTCTCCTACGATTCTGCTGTAACAAAGTACCACAAATTTAGTGGCTTTAAACAACACAAATGTCTTCTCTTAGAGTTCTGGAGGTCAGAAGTACAAAATCATTTTACTAGGCTGAAGTCAGGTGTTGGAAAGCCTAATACCTCTGGAGGCTCTGAAGGAAAAGTCCATTTCCCTGCCTTTTTCAGCTTCTAGTGGCCACCTATATTGCTTGGCTTGTGTCCTCTTCCTCTATTGTCAAAGCACATCACACTTCCTCCTTCCGTCATCACGTCACCTCCTCTGGCTTTGGCTCCTCCTGCCTCCCTCTTAGAAAGATCGTTTTGATGACAGTGGACCCACCTCCATAACCCAGAATTATCTCTCAAATCAAGATCCTTAACTTAACCACATTGCAAAGTTCCTTTTGCCATGTAAGTGAACATTCATAGGTTTTAGGGATTAGGACATGGATGCTTTGAGGGTGTCATTATTCAACCTACCACAGTACTTCTTCAGAAAATTGGGTTGATGACATTCTATGGCATTGATCTGTGCTTTCAATTTAAAAAAAAAAAACTTTCATGTGCTAAATACTGCTAGGAATGTAATATCTTCAAAATAATAGGGTATAGTTTATGCTCTTTAAGAGCCTTAATCAAGTTGGGACACATACTCATGAGCCAGTTAGAGAAGTATTAAATAGCACATGGGAGTGATACACAATGTTATTGAGCACCCACTATGTGCCAGGCACTATGTGGGATGCTGGGTACGAAAAGATGGATGCGTTATGGTCCCTACCCTTACTAGAATAGGAATCCAGAGAGTGGAGAGATATGAATGGGAGAAAACTCCGTATTTATAATGAAAGACTACAGTTTTATACATACAAATTATCTTGTAGGTTGGAGTAGTGTGATGGAAACAAGCAGTGGGTTGATGTAGACCAGAAATTTGGGCTTTTCTAATGACCTGGCAAAAAGTAGCTGTGTATCCTTGGGAAGGTCATGTCCCTTCTCTGATTGCTCTGATTTTTAGCACTTGCTGGTGTAATAGTCTGTGAGTTTCCTGAATACCTTTCAGAATTTTAATGAAAAACTGTTGTCAGTACTGGAATTGATGGAAAACACAATCCTAGGAATTGAGAAGAGAGAGGAAAGGATTCAAGATTAGTACCCCGCCAAAAAAGGCAACAGGAATTGTTATAGATATTGAGGTAGAAGAGAATGCAGTGAATTCTAAAAGATGGAGCTGCTAGGGAAAGCATTGCCCGTTCACCCCTGATAAGACTCACTTTTCTAGAAATGACCAGCTATATGCAGTGTGGTTCGACTTGTCTACTGCCATAATCCACAGTGTGAGACTTACCTTGATTAGTTAGGCACCCCTGATTCTTGAGATGTCTAAAGAACTTAAGAGGTCAGTTGTTCCTTGGACATAAAAGTTAACTCCTGCCTAAAAGCCAAAACTTTCTGGCACTGGGCACAAAGTTTTCTAGCTAAAGCTTGAATATTCCAGAACACTGATGAGAAAAATTTTTTATTTTGTCTATATATTGAATTTATATATGTAAATTTATTTTAGACATAACCTCCCAATCAAGGGGCCTGTAAGAAAATACAGCTCCATCTAGTCTGATGTGAAAAGCCTTGGCTCACTGTATCCAATGCTAATTCTACAATTTAACATTATGAACTTTCCAATAGCCCAACTGTAAAGTGTCCCTGAGCCCTTTGTATCCTCCCCGAAGTAGGGTTAGGGGTGCATATCCGTGAATGGGAAAAGAAGCCCTAAAAGAAAAAAAGGAAATTCTTTCTCACAAGGTGAAAAGGCATTAGTTGTTACTGCCATAGAGCTGTGTCTGGCTCCTTGCAATCTGGCATTCTGCGTTTGAATCGCTGCTGCTGTTGGGTGGTAGCATTAATGTGCTACAGGAGGAAAATAAACAGCTTTCCACCGAACTGTTGGTATTTACAGAAAAGGTAGAGTTGCTGTCCTCTTAGCCCCTGGAATAAAAGGAGAAAAAAAAATTGGTACATTTCAGGGAAATGATGTAACTCCTAAGGTGTGTTTTCGGGACATTTCTGAGGTGGCCAACAGAAACGGTGTGTTCGCTTCCAGATTTTACTTTTCCCACAGCTGTAGAAATGAAGAAAGTACAAATTTTACTAGAAAAGTAACTACAAACTAAATCGTAATGGCTGAGCTGGGGTACACGTCTTTTTCTACTAACCCCCTGAGAACAAGCTAGTGGGCATTAGGGCAGACACAACACAGAGCAGCACGGTTCCCAGGGCAAAGAGAAGGGAGGACGTACAGGGCCAGCTTGTGGGCCTTCTGGGGTGCCTACTGCGAAGTTGGCACTGACGACCCTTTAACACAGGCCGGTTTTTGTTCCACTACAGCCGAGGTCTGTTTGAAAGCACGGCTTTGGGGTACCATAAATTTCCCCACTTTCCCTAATGAATTTATTCTCCTTAAGTTCTTCATGTGGGAAACATGACACCGTTTGAACCAATGACATGAAGCTGTTGAATGTTTGTTCACGTCACAGGTTAATGCATGAACACGTGGGTCTAATTGTTGCATTTGGCAGGTGAAATACAACATTTGAACAGTGCTGCTCATTTCCTTTCTTAGCAGCAACGTAAAACAGATGGATATTTTGCAGCCTACTTTTCATTTCATGAGATTTACACCTTGTTCCTAGAGTCATCAACAGCCTATGATTGATGGTGATGCCAATTAATTCGAGCGACCTTTTCCCATGAGCTCATGAAATTTATCATTACGGCGCACACATGTATACTCTAGATTTGTCTCCCTCTTTTCTTCCATAGACTTGTCTTGAGGTGTTTCTAGGACAAAGCACCTAAATGGTAGGTCGCCTTGCTCACGTAACAGTAGCTGGTTAGTGAAACTGGCATTGTCCTGCTTATGTAACAATAAAAAAGTATTCTATTTCAATATTCTTAGGTATATTCTCCCTCAAAACTATTAGAGCCAATAAAAGTTTTTAAATGGGCACTTTTAGAAATTCTTTTCTGTTTCCTAGTTTGCAAAGTTCTGTCTACATCAACAGATATTTATTGACTGATTATATATTGGCATATAAGTGCAATGAGGTGTTTTACATGTTTGTGCTACTTTTTATCATTTGTAAGGCATTTTTATACCCATTATATCATTTAATCCTAACAACCAACCTGTAAGCTGGAATGGGCACATATTGTCCCCATTTTATCAATGGAAAAAAGGTTAAATGTCTTGTTGAAGGTTGTATCACTAATTACTCACAGAACCAGCTCTTCAACACAAGTCTTCTGGCTTCTAGGTCAGGGTCCTCCCACTCCACCAGGGTTATTTCCATTCTGTCCTGAGGCACCTCCTTTGAGGCCACCAAAAAAAAAAAAAAAAAAAAAAAAAAAAAAAAAAAAAAAAAAAAAAAAAAAAATCACAGGGAAGGAAAACAGTGGTGCTTTGCCCCATTTAAATTCTCTCAGAAACATACAAGCCTTGCTATTATCTGTTTTACATGTTGAGAAACTGGATACATTTTTATTTGAACAAAGAGATTTATGGCAAAGAAAAAGGGGAAAAAGTGGCCAACCACTGTAATGGACCCATGTACGACACTGCCTTACGGTGACTAGGAAATACTGGCAGTGATAATGTTAGCTCATATGTTTTTCTAGCACTAATAACTGATTTAATCAGTTTGGCAGAAAAATGGCCAATTATGACAAACAAAAAATATCATCAATATCATCCTTAAAGCATTAAGAACCTGGGTGTCCATGAATACCATATTAGATAATCTTTAAAAATTACCCATGGACCTTATGGACACCTATCAATAAATAACAGCAGAATGGTGGTCTGGGTGAACACACAGATCTGGCAGGAGCTGTGAGTAGTATTGGATGGAAGCAAGGAGGATCTGCTAGACCTTCACCTTTGTCTTCTTTCGGGGTAGGATGCTGGACATTTATTACAGAGGCCAGTACTGGACCTCTACGGCATGCTGTATTCTAGGGCCATGTGAATAGTTTGCTTTTCTCTCTCCAGAGAGATTTATTGTGAGGCACATTAAGTCAGTTGACAAATGGGATGTTGAGAGATAATACCTACAGGGAGGACTCTCCAGTCACGAAGAAGAACAGATCTGAGTGGGGGACTGCTGGTGATCACCATGCCTCTCTCCCGCAACTGCCCCGCCTCCTGCCAGCCCTCCCCACCACACACACAGAAAAGCTTTCCTCAGGAGAGAAGGGAGCACACGCAGAGAGCCTAGCCTTGGCAGTCTCTTCTCCCCGGGTCCCATCGGCAAGTGTTCTCAGAACAACTCTGGCTTTTGCAGACTTTCTTGTTATTTTGTGATTCTTCCAATAAAAACCTTATTTTCCCCCAACCTAGTTGGTTTTCCACCCCCTGTGCTAGAAAGGAAATGCCCTGACTAACACAGCAGCAGGTCACTGGTGGAAAGGGCCAAGACCTTAGAGACAAACAGCTCTGAAATTAAATCACGGCTTCACCAGCCATGCAACCTTAGGCATTATTTAATTTCTCAATGCTTCCGTCTCTTCCTATGTTAGGTGGTAATATTAACAATACCTCTGTCACAGAGCAATAGTGATGAATAGATGAAAGTCTGTGTGTGAAAGGGGCCAGCCATTCTTTCCTAATGCTATCTTCAATGGTTAGAAATAGTTCCAGGCCCCCAATGTGTTAGTTGTTCATTCATTTAACACTCATTTATTCGGCAAGCAACAAATATAGACCCAACGTCAGGGCAAGAAAGTTTAAAAATATAGAAAAAGAAAATTATAGGATCTTTGACCTTAAGCAGTTTGTAGTTCAGTTAGAGAAACATACAAATTATGGGTGGACGGGTGTCAAAAAAGTTTATGGTATAAATATGAATCAACACAACGTCAGGGAGTAACCAGGGTGGGGTATGGTGTGTCAGGGAAGTTTCTTAGAGGAAGTAGAATTTGAGCCAAGGTTTGATAGTAAATGCGGTGATGCAGGAGGTTGCCAGAGAGGAATATTGCAAAAGAAATTTAAATTTCTTTTAAAGTAAAATGTCCTTCCTTATCTGTCAAAACTTCAGATTCTTTCAATGAAAATTTCAGTATCAAATGACACTCTGAGTTGAGATTTGACTCAAAGTGACTGTAGTCCCTCACCTATTTGACTATGCAGGCTAAATTTAATTCCTATCCACACACTTCATATGGTTTTCATTTCTCTAGTCTAAATTTCTCTTCAGTTCCTTACTTTTGAAAAACATCTTACACAGATTAAATGACAACACTTGTTAGAGGGAAATCCAAACAATAGAATATTGTTTAGAAAACCACAAGGAGGAATTGTATTTTCATTTTGTTTCTGTGATAACAGTAATTTACTTTTCATGGTAGATATGTACTAGGCACAAACTGGTTTTTTCAGGTTTCCTCTAGCAGCTCATGGGCACACCTTGTGTGTGTGTGTATGGGATGAGGGCGCATGGTGAGAACAGTCCTGGAATCCCTTCTGTCTAATTGGGTTCAAACTCCATAATATCACATATAGATACTCTCCAGCCCTCAGACACTGCCACTTTTTAGAAGCTCTTAAAGTGATGTTGATGTGTAACCAGGGATGAGAATCACTGCCTTGGACTTTGGCATCACCAGTACTGAAACTCCACCGAATTCCAGTTTCTAGCTTCTCACTCTCCACGTGCTACCTCCTCTCTTTCTTGTTCTCTCTCTCTCTCTCTCTCTCTCTCTCTCTCTCATTTAATAAAAGGCTTTTAATCCCCTGAGGAGTCAGTGATTCTACCAACTTTACACTGACCCTCCCTCCCTCCAGCCTTTCATTCTCTATTTAGCTTTAATTCCATGGTTCATCATTAAAGGTATCCATTGGCATATTTGGCCCACTTCATCTGGTATGCCATCTGGCCTTCAGAGGTAGACACGCCCAATTAAACATGCCTCCCACTATTCATGCCCTTGTGTTGTCCACACGCCCCCTTCCATATTGAACCTGGCTGATCTGTGACTCACTTTAACCAACAGAATGCCATGGAAGTCACACTGTGCCAGTCCAGGACTAAGACTTAAGAAAACCCAGCAGCTTCCATGTTTGCATTTTGGGGAGCCCTAAACTATCAGGTAGAAATTCAGCTACTCTGCTAGAGAGACCCCATGGAGACACCACACAAAGAGGCTTTATGAGAAGAGGTGCTCGTCACCCCTTTTTGCTGTCTCTGCCACGGCTCCAGCCCCAGGTGACTGCGGCCCTGGCCAACACCATGTGATACAAAAGAACAGCTTGGTCAACCCACATAATTGTGAGAACTAATACACTGGTGTTACTTTAACCATTAGGTTTGGGAGCTATTTGCAATGCAGCAATAGACAAATAAAAAATTGGCTCCTGTAAGTTTTGTGCTAACATAATAGAAACCTAAAATTGGTGGCATCGTCTGTGGGACCAGACAGAAGGTAGAAGAGTCTCAGCAAGAGAATTTGTGGAGACTGGAAGAGCACTGAGGAGATTGCTGTTGGAGACTAGAAAACAGGGGACCTGGGTCATGTACTGCCAATCAACTGGAAAAGCTGTCACCTGTTAGGTCGTAAGATATAGAAAGGATACTTAATGAAGGGTGGATATGTCTAAGACTTCTAAGCAGAACAGGCTTTCATTTAATGGAGTAGATTCTAATTTGATAGAGAAACCCCCAAGTTTGTAAAGAAATTATATAAGCTTGGACTGAAAGGACAGAAATAATTTATTCAAAAGGAAAAGAGCCTTTGGGGACACAATATCTAACAGGCAAAAATAAGGCAGAGAATGCTATTCAGATGCAAACACAGGCCCTGCTCTTTGGAAAAAGGATGCTCTATGGAGTCAACAGCCCAAAGGAGAGAACCAAGACCCAAGGGGATTAGTCTCAGAGAGGGAATTTCTGCACTGATAAATATGTGTTCCTTGCCCCTGAAGAGGGAACGTCGGTGGTGTGCAGTGGGAGCTCAGAATCGCTGCGGCAGTGGTGCGTACCCGCTTCCCACCGCACCCCCTTTCGAATGGGGATATCTCTTTCTCTGTTCCTGTCTCACTGCTGTGCACTGGGTATTTGGGGGCGGGTGGGGAGATCAGTTATTGTCTCTGTACTTCACACATCTTCAGGTCACGAAGAGACGCACCACAGGAGCCTCATCTACACCCCGTGACAGCATCTCGACTTCAGACTCAAAGCCTGACATGACACTGTCATGAGATGAAAGTTTTAACTCTTGGGAAGAGTTAAATATCTTTTACAAATGGAAGAGAGATGAATCCGTGAAAGCCACAGGATAGACCTTGGAAGCCAGTTCCCACAAATAGCCCCCAGTGTGCCCCGCTTCCTTGTAGTCTTCTCCCTCACTGAACCAACACACTGTGGCAGAAGCGGTGCTGTGCCAGGTCCCAGTCTCAGCCTTAGGGAGAATTGGCAGCTTCAGCTTTTTTGCTTCTGGAGCCCGGAGCTGCCCTGTGATAAGTCTGATGACCCTGCTGGAGACGCCAGGTGGAAGGGAAGAGGCCCTGAGACCAGCTGAAGACGGAGAAGCCCAGCCATTGCGGTGTCCCAGCAAACCCAGACTGCCATTCGCTGAGACGGGCTGTCCCTGCCCACGTAGCTGCGGCTGCGGCTTCGTGAATTTCCTCCTCCCTTTTACAGGGACCCTTCCGCATTTATCGCGAAACGGAAGGCGGCTGGAGCTGAGATCTCAGTCTGTGGTGCATATCAAGCAACTCATCTTTTTCTTGCACTGTCATGACTCTTCTCTGTTTTGCGGGGAGCACTTCCAACATCATCGGTGGCACTTCAGGTGGGTCCCATAATGTTACTCAAGATTGACAGTAGTGCTGCACTAAACATGATGAAAAATACGGGAGAACCACAAGAGATCGCGTTTTACTGCAATTTGCTGGAGAGGAGGCCTGCTCGTGCAGAGACGATGAGCACCACACGGCGCCTTAAGGGAGCACTCGCAACACCTGAGCTCACCGCGGTAGCAACAGTAGGTGGCTGTGAAATGCTTACAGTGTATGCTGCTGTTCGGGTTATGCAGTTATGCTTTAATACTTCATTTTTACCTTTGTTTACTTTTCTCCTGACTGCGAATGGTGCCACATCTGTTCTGTGTTGGTGTGTGTAAGTTTTTATAAATCTCAACTTTTTATAACATATATTATGGTAGTAAATCGTATACTAGTATCTACATATATTTTATTTTATTTTATTTTTTTGTAGTTTGTGGGTAGCTCCCCGGCTGGGAATCAAACCCAGGCCGCAGCACTGACAGCACCAGCGCTGAAGCCTTAAGCCACTACACCACCAGGGAACTCCCCTACATATATTTTATGCATTCACGACATACCTAATTTTTTCTTAATTTCTTCTTTATATTTCTAAGCTATACAGTTCATCTGTAAGGTTATTCAAATGGTCCTAAATCTTCAAAACAATTTCCATTATAGCTATTGAAAAAAATTGGTGTATATGTGGACCCATGCAGTTCCAACCGTGTTGCTTCAAATGCAGCTCAAAAGCAGTTGTCCAAGGGCCAACTGTATTTATATAAATTACATAAAAATGAATTTGACAAAAAATGTACAGTAAGTAAATAAAGAAAATGGCAAAATATTTCCATAGGACTTAAAAAGAGACTGAGCCATGGAGCCACTTGGACTTCTAAATAAGTTTATCCTCCCTAAATTAACCTATAAAGGAAAGAATTGTTACAGCAACAATATAGCAACAGCCTGAATGAATCTCTAGAGAACTATGCTAAGTGAAAAAAAGCCAATCCAAAGGTTACATGCTATATGATTGCATTTATACAACATTGGTGAAATGACAGAATTATAGAAATGGAGAGCAGACTAGTGGCTTCAGAAGGTGGGTGGACGCCAAGAGGGAAGTAGGTGTGGCTATAAGGGGACAGCAAGAGGGATCCTTGTGGTGACAGAAATGTTCTGTATTTGGCTGCATCAATGTCAATATCCTGGTTGGTATTCTAGTTTTGCAAGATGTTACCACTGGGAAAAACTGGGTAAGGAGTACAGGGGATTTCTCTCTATTAGATATTAGAGCCATTGTGAACCTACAGTGGTTCAAAATGAAAAGTTCAATTGAAAAATTGAATCAATTACTTAACCATTTGGTAAAAATTAAGTTATTCTCCTATCTCATTAGTAACATCAAAACTAATTCCAGAATGAAAAGTTAAGTGTTAAAACAGTTCATTGCTACTATTTATTGAGCAATTACTACGTGTCAGGTATGTTCATATATATTCTCATGTATCCTTTTAGCCAACTTATAAAAGAGGTATAACTGTGCACTTTTTACCAAAGAAGAAAATTGTGTTTTCCCAAATTCATACATTAAAAAAGAAAAATCTGCAAATAGAAGAGAACCCATGTATAATATGTTAGCCTTAATTTGGATGAATATGATTCCAAGCATTTTAATTTTTTCTTCTGTAATTTGTATGCCCTGTTTTGTCTATAATGAACATGTTTTGCACGTTGACAATTTTTTTGGTTGGGCACAGGTAACAAAGTATGGAATTTTTGCCTACGACAATGTAACAGGGATGTATGGCTCACACACTGTAACACAAAAACTCTACCTTAGTACAAACGATGCTTTAATAATTGCATCTAATTACAAGGGAGAGTTCAACATTAATAATGTTCAAAGATGTTTAAAAAACAACCATTAGCAATTACAAAGGAGAAATTTGGCAACGTTTAGAAAATGTTTGAATGGAATAAATACATTTTTTTGAAAGGTAGAGTTTATAATTACTAATTACTGTACTTTTGTTTTCATTTCTATCCAGTTGAAGGAAGAGGGACAGGCAGTCCTGAGGCCAGAGTCAACCACAATCTTCTAGGCAAAGGGTAACCAGCGCCGGGATTCGGGTGACAGCAGTGGGGATAGGAAGGAAGGGACAGAGATCAGAAAAGCTAGGAAGGAAGTACATAAGACACGGTGATTCATGAGCAATAAGGAACAATGGGCAGAGAAAAGCCAGAGCGTGATGTAATAGAGAAAACAACATTGGTTTTTATAGTCTTGGTTTTGCCACGATCCAGACATGGAACATCAGGACAGTCGTTAAAAGTTCTTGGCTTCGTTTTTCTCATCCCTACAATGAATGGGTGACGAGAATGATAACAGGTCCGTTAACGGAAATCATGTGGAGGAATCTGATCCCAAAGGCTGGGACATTGATTCTGGTGAGACCACTGCTGTGTGAACTTGAACAAATTACTTAACCCCTCTGTGCATCAGTTTTCATTGTAAAATAGGAATAATAGTGCCTAGTATTAATAATAGTACCTATTTCACAGAGTTCTTACATAAACCTGTAGGAAAGTGCCTGACATGTCACTTATAAATGTCAATAAATAAGGGTAATTAATAACAATGTCGTCCACACTTAGAATTGATCACAACTATGCCTCATGATCCCAGCATAAGGACACCAAAGTTTTCTCCGAACATTCCATTTGTGTTACCTCTCTAACGTAACATAGCATACTCAGAACATGTCCAGTGCTTATAGGACTCTAATGGGTAGGTATCTGGGGTTTGGGTAGCTGAGTCATCAGACTTGAAAAGTTACAGCCTTATAACCTTCAGATACTAATTCCTAAAATGAGTGCTAGATGGCACGTCCACCCTTTCTAGCGCTGGCTGTGGATATGACAACCTATCCTCATATTCGTCATAGGTATTACCCTAGAGCAAAAGAACATAAAGATCTGAGTCATTCTGGAAAACAGTAAGTGTCGATCCAGCAGCTGTAACTGTCAGACACAACCTCTTCTGAGAGCAGCGGATGCCTGTGCGCCAGGTGGGGACACAGCGCGTCTGAGCGGCTTGCCTGCGGCCCCCGTTCAGAGCGTGTGGGGCAGCAGCACGGCACGACGGCACACCTGCACGTGCACGTTGCCTCCCTCCCTGCCCGCACCTGTCCGTACCTGGATCTCATTGCTGTAGGAAGGGCAGTTCAAATCATGTCTGCCAAGTAAGCAACAGTTAGCTATTGGCCTGAGGCTGCAGGAGGAAGCCAAGTACAGGAAGGCCACGCTTGGAGAAAAGGGTACCAAACAGTAATTGGTACATATGACTTGATATTAAAATCATAGCAGACATCTATATAACAAATGTAGAGAAAATTTAGTTATCATCATTTAAGATTTAAGCTACTGAATTTTGTAACATTTGTCATTTCAGAGCTAACTTTCAATTTCCACTTAGGTGAGGCTGCATGCATCAGGCGTTTTCTAAGCCACCATCTAGACCCGGGCTAAGGGTACTTTCCAGTCCAAGTCAGGGTAAGTATCTTAAAGGTCCCTCAACTTCAATTTAAAGGCCACCGAGATGGCTACTTTGGAAATTTCTATAATGTAAGGGAGGAATGGCAGTTAATTCTTTCTCTGTCTCACTAGTGGCAAAGAATATTTTTGTTTTATCTCTATTTTTTAAATGGTTTTCATCATTCTTAAAATTAAATCCTGAATACCTGTAGGTAGAGTGGTTCTATCTAATGTTACTCTTTCCTTTAAACGGTTCATAAATAAAGTGACTCAGTGTGTGTGTCTCCCTAACCAGCCAGAACACGGAATACCACCATTAGCTCAGGAGTTAAAACCCAGCCATCATGGGCATGGCCCCCGGGGACTTCGAACACTTGCTCTTAGTAACACACTGAAATTTCTCGTGGGCTATCATGGTCTCTGCAAATGTTAGTAGGGATAATCTGTAGATTGCTTTTTTGGTTCCCTGCTGAAAAGCAAAGCTGTTGGGAGGAGGGTGCGTGTTTGAGAAGACACTGAAGTAGTGGCAGTTTTTTCTTGAGCTCAGTCATTTCAGTGGTGGCCTCCGTCCCTTCCAGCAACTTTAAAAGACCTCATTTCCCTGTATTAAGTCCCTTTCTTCTTAAAATGCCTAGAGGTATTGCTATTTCCAGCTCAGAACTTGGACTGGTAATTAATACAACTTGTCTAAGACAAGTAACCCCTAGGGATGGTCCCCTCCACAGCATGGCAAAATGAATTACTTTTTTTGATGTATAAAAAATATGTTGGAATTGGTTTCCTAGCCACCTCACTTTTTCTAATTTATTTTATTGGTGTTTTTATTATTCTTGTTTTCCTAATTATTGAAAAATAGGTAGAATAAACACAAATAGCACAACCAGGTATTATTCGTTCAAGAAATGAAATTTTTCTTTACTATCATTTTTTGTCTACTATTATAAATAATTGAAGGTTATGACACCTTACTGTTTGTACAGTGCTGCCCACGTAAGTGCACAGTGGCAAGTTAGCAAACCTAATTGTCAGATTTTGGGTCTGATGACAGCTCTGATGGCCAATCCAGAAAAAGAGTTCCAAAACTGCTTTGAAGGGTGGACTAGGCGCTGGCATTGGTCCGTAGCTTCCCAAAGGGAGTACTTCGAAGGTGACCGTAGTGATCTACAGCAATGAGGTATGTAGCACTTTTTCCAGGATGAGATTGTGAAATTAATTGCCCCACCTCATATGGACACATTATATATTATATGCATTATGTATATGAGTTTGTGTGTGTGTGAACCTCTGTGGTTTTGTTAAATACTGACCTTCATCTTTGGAAATTGCAAGAAGGGAGGGAAACATTGGGGCTGAATGTTCCAGTTCTATTTTCTGTGTTTCTATTATCTATATGAAAATAAAGCCACTTTAAACCTGATGCTCTCACTGTGTTAGTTCTCTTCAGAGCTCTCTCTCCTCTTTGAGAAATGTGTTTCTTCTCTTTCTCTTCTTGTCTACCCCACTCTTGGGCTTTATTCTTTGGTATCACAAGGTATCAAAGCCTTCCTGAAATAATGCAGGTAAACTTTCTCTTCCTCCAGAAACTCTGAACTCTCTCCCAGGGCTTCATTTCCTGTCTACTATGTATTGTCCTTAAGTATTTGGAGGATCTGCTGACAGAGCGTTTGTGAATTATTTTTATGCGTTCCGGCCTCATTGTAATTTCAGGCCTAGTACTGGCATGACTATAACCAAAGCTGCTTGAAGGAAAATCAAAGGTGGAGGGCTGGTGAGACAATTCCTAAGCTCAGTGTACCTTAACTCTCTTGTTCCTTTATTTTTCTCCTCCTACCTGAAAATCTTTACTACATAACAGAAGACCAACCATGGGGATTGTGATCTCTTATTTCAACTTGCTACATGTGTTTTTTTTTTTAAGTGATTAAAGAAGACAATTTAGGTGATACAAACAAACTTTATTTAATACTTCATCATGCAGATAACCTCTTTTTGGAGAAATGCAAAATGGGGTGGCAGGCAGGAAGCTCTTATAGGATGAAAACTCAAGAACAAGGGAAAAAAAAGTAGAAAATATCTGATTGGCTGGCACCTCATTGTCAACCTGGTGTGGGGTGAGAAGGCCCAGAGCTGGCTTGGCATTCGGGGATGGGCTTACTGGATGTACTGCATTTCTGGTCAAGCAGAGCATTTATAAGGACAAGAAAGTTACCTGAGTTTCAGTTTGCTCATGTAGCGTCTGGGCAGGGACGGATCCATCTTGGGCCTAGAATGTTATTTTGATACATATGACATTTTAGAATGTTTGTCAGCATGGTGCACACTGCTGTACAGTGTGAGAGAAGTGTGTATCTACCAGGACTGTGTTCTGATCTGGTGTGTCTTGTCTTCCCATCCCCCCACCCCGCCCCCAGTTTGGGCAGTGAGGAAGTGATAAAATGCTGTCAGAAGTCAGTTAGCAAACCAGAAGCATGCAAACCTTAGGGGAGTTGCAAATAGACTGGATGACAGAATCAGGACCAGAAAGATCATGCCAGGCTTGAACTACGGATCAGAAACGATGCAGGAAAAAGAACCGTGGTTCGGTGAAGTGGCTGCTGAGGTTGGAAGAGGCTAACATTTACTGAGTATTTTCTTGGTACAGGTCCCCTTCAAAGTGCATTTGTTTATCTTATAAATGCTATAAATTATAGTAAAATCACACCCTTGCAGTATGATTGTTACCTAGTGGGGTAAGATAATGCAAAGTTAATGAGGACAGGAGCTGGTTGGGCGCTAACTATTATATTTGAATTCATGTTATGAGTGGGTGCTCATCTTCGGGTTTTTACTGTAGTAAGTGTGAGGTGATGCAGGACTTTTGGTTTTCAGTGAGCCTTATACCGCCGATGTGCTATCACATCTAGAATTGATAAAGTGATAACCACATTGTCTTCTGCTACTGAGACCACATAGGGAGTTCTGCTTCCAACTCTAAAGACTCATTTTTTTCTAAGTGAGAAGAGGACAAATAGGACCACCTTCAGGAGAGAACGTGTGGAGTCTCATTTAGATGGGATACAAGTTCTAAAGTCACCCCACCGTAAATCACGTATGGTCACTTTATCTTTACAAATTTGTAAATTTGACTTTATGTTGCCAGGACCTGGGTCACATAAAGGTCAAAAGCCAAAAATTAACTTCTTTTGTTTTTCTGGTTATGTTTTCTACGGGACCCCCTTCCCTGGTTTACCATGAAGCCTGTGGGAATGGCGAGTGCAAGTGACGAGGAGAGAGAAAGGGGTCTTTACACACACACTTTGTTGTCAAAGGTATCTGGTCACATACACAAATACCTTAAAATTTCTGTAAATTAAATGAGCTTTGGATGCAACTCCACTGTTATCAGCAGGGTAAAGGAGGCTCAAAACCTTGTCATTGTGTGAATATAACTCAAGAAATTAGAGAGATTGAGCCATGCGGTGACATCACTCACAGAGGATCCCATAGCCACCTTAAAAATCTTTGGAGGACTGTCCAGGGAAAGAGGAATTAGAACAGAAATGGTCCTTTTCGGACTGGTAATGGCGGTCTGGAGTTTTGTATTAAAAAGAATGTGAGGCAGCCTCTCAGGTCAGTGGGAAGGCACTCTGCTTGGTTATGATGTCTGTCCGAGGCTTGAAAGAAACCCAGTGCCCAGGTGCAGCACGTGTCGGAACGCAGACCGAGCACTTGAAAGGGGAGGTCACGTGGGGTTGGCAACGCTGTTTTCTGTCATGTACACTGAGAAGTCGAGTCAGTTGGGGAGAGGGGCAGGGAATAGAGCAAATTTTCAGAAATGAGAGAATCTACCACCCCAAAGAGCATTTTCCTTCAATCCTGGTAAATTTCCACTTTTCATGCTTTCCCTCATAAAGAAATCCATGTATCCTTCCAATAAATTTTCCTTTTTGGCTCTAGCTAGTCATCTAGGTTTCTGGCTTTTGTAATCAAACAATCCCTTAAGAGCTCTGTGTCTCAGTCGGGGCATATTTCAATCCCATTTAATTCAATTCAGCCAATGTTTATTGAATGCCTATTATGCTTCTTATGCTGACAATTTGGGTCCAGTTATGAGCTTGGCCTCTGACTAGAATTATTGGAAGATTCAAAGGGAATAGCAGACATAAATTATGATGAGACATAAATAAATGGAACGCGACAGAACATAATGAGAGTCCTTAGTTCTCCCCACCCAAGTCTTAGTTCTGAGTTCTCTGTAACTTTCTGTCCCACCGCGTGCTGCTGGGCATAGGTGTGGGTGGCAATGGCTGAGACACAGCCCTTCTAATTGTCATAAGTGCAAACCTAAGGAATGAGAGGAAGTTTGACACAGGAAATAACAGCCAGCGTAGGGCTCTCTGACCATGAAGAACACAATCCAGTGAAGCCCTTTAATTAAGCAACTCTTTTTTTTTTTTTTTAATTTGTTCGGAAACTACTGCCTTAATCTCTGAAGGTAATAAACCTCACTTAAAGTCCTGAATTGACTAACTGTCCATAATTACTCAGGTACAAGCAGAGCTTTTATCCCACAAAAACCATTACCAGGACATAACTGATTAAAAAGTTAACCCAAATCCTCATCCCAAGTTAGAACCCTTACCTCTAGGAGGAGCCTGAGGGGGATAATAAACATACATTCAGTTTGTATTTGTGTCTGGCTGCAACAAGGTCCAAAGCAAAGAAGGTCCAAAGCAAAGAACGCCCAAACCAAGTCAAAAATTAGGAAGGAAACTCTTTTAATTGGCCATGAGCAGCCAACCTTCCTCTTCTGGGTTATCTGTGCTTAAAAACCTGACACCAGAACCAATGCACTGCTTTCCCCAAATCGAATTCCTCTGCTGACACCCCCACCAGGAAATGGACTATGCGAAGCTCCTCATGCTGCTTGCCTCTGACCCGAAGTCTGGAACAGTTAGTTCATCAGGTCACCAGAGCCTGGGTCACGTGCTTGGGCCCTACTTACAAGAGGTGCTGCCAAAACAAGCCATCAGTTTACTCATAGGGAGGCAGAGTCATAAAGTAGGTCATTCTCCCAACTTAGGAAAGTTGTTCAAAAGAGCCAAAGGACAGAAGAGGAGGCTTCTAGCAATGTCTATGCCTATGAAGGTGTCCACTCCCCACGTTTGGTTGAATGTCTAGCCAACCATGCACTCATCAGGTTAGTGATATTTATTAAGCACTAACCATGTGGCCAGGCACTAAGCGAGGCACCAAGGATATAGCTGTGGATAAAACAAAATCTAGTAGGTATAAAAAGAAAATTAAAACAAGGATAGGAGATGATGAGTGATAGGAATGCTTTTCTAGACAAGATTGTCGGGGAGGCTCTCCAAGAAGGGGAAATCTGGACAGAGACCGGAATAGAATGAGGAGGGAGTACTACAGAGATATATCTGAGAGTGACAGACAAGTGTAGTGTCAAGGACAAAGACCCTGAGCAGGGCCTTACTTGGCAAGTTTAAGCAACAGAAAGGAGGCTAATGGAGCTGAAGCGTAGCAAGATAGGAGGAAAGTCAGTAGAAATGCAGGCAGAGAGGGCTTCTAGGACTAGATGATACAGGCCTTCTCAGGACAGTTCCTGGCCACTGAGCATCCTAAGCCCCCTGTAATGCTTTAGTACTGTAGACCCTTTGTAAAGAAATTGGAATAACCTACTCTGGAATAAACTCTAAACAGGCACATTAGGTATACCCAGCCATAAAAAAAAAAATCTACATAATGTTTACTTAGAAATTTTGGCAATTCTCTGCACAAATAAGCTTGTCTTTGGCAATCAGCTAGTTATATTTGCTACAATAAAGGACTGATTTTTTTTTATTTTCACATAACTGCTCATCTTGGAACTTGGAACACAACTGCTCAAGATAATAAGTACCTGAAATGTCCTAAGACTTGGAGCAGCAATGGTACAAGTCCATTTTGGTA
This sequence comes from Lyroderma lyra, assembly GCA_004026885.1. Taxonomy (NCBI): domain Eukaryota; kingdom Metazoa; phylum Chordata; class Mammalia; order Chiroptera; family Megadermatidae; genus Lyroderma; species Lyroderma lyra. The sequence goes on along the minus strand of PVJL010009808.1, from coordinate 3,330 downwards.
ATCATTTTGGCAGAGTCAATAGAAGCATTTGTTGAAAAATCTACTTCTATATTTTAGGAAAATCAAATCTTGAGTCAATTACCCAGGAAACACAAAGGCATGCTGCCTGCACGATGGATTCCACGTATCAGTAGGAACGGTTTTTACTCTCAGATTCCCTAAGGAAATTACAAAACGACATAGCTTAGTCTAGAAATTTTCTTCAGTATATGTTAATTTAGTGTTGATTTTAAAACTACAACCTTTCCTTTTTTTAAGAAAGACATTACATTCAGAGACCTTCTTTTTTCCTGAGGCAAGAATGGCCTTTGACTCAAGGTTAGATTAAGATACTCCATAAAGGACATTGAGGGCTTTGTGATGGCAACAGGAAAAGCCCAAGAAAAGAGAGAACCTTGCTGAAGGATACATGCCTGAGAGGGAAGGGCGGGCTCTGGTGGGGGAGGAGGGAGGAAGGCAAAGAGTGAAGAAGATGAAGGAGACCTGGAAGTGACTATTATTTCAAGAGATGGCCCGATAAGCTTATTGTAGAGTGTAGAGCACGGTCACTGACCTTTAACTGGACTCAGGTTACATTGGCTGTCAGTATTCAGTCGTCACAGAAATGGTCCCATTCTTTCAAAAGACACATATAAAGCATGTAGCTCAACTGAAACTATGTCTGTAATGGCATTAAAGTTTTCACCTGTTGTGTGTCACATCCATTTAGGTATTTAAGGCCACACTGCCTTCTAGACTGCTACTACTTACTACACCGACTAGGATGTTGTGGTCCCCAATTTTAGCAGAACAGTGGTCACTGCTCGAATAGGAGTATGTCAAGAGAGTGAGTGAGTGTTGCAGGAAATGGGGGGGGGGGTGCTCTGAGGAGGAAAGAGGCCTTCCTCTTTATATGGGTTGGTACTCATTTCATTGAGACAATGTCTTAGAGATTCTGTTATTTTTACATAATTTTTATAATAGTCCACAAAGACATAGTTTTTGAATAATTCTATTTTTAATAGTTTCTTCATTTTGTTTTCTTCCCCAGAAGTGATATCCTCTCTTATATTTTAAATCTCTTTCAAAGAATTTAATTTTGTAGTGGCAAGAAACATGTCACTAGAGTAAGAAGAGATATTTAATTGCTTTAGAATATCCACATTTTGGGGCATGGGAGTGGGAAACATGTGTCTTTTTCTCCTTGGTCAATTTGGCAGCATGAAGTAACTTATTTGTGGCTGTTATTTGTCTCCGCAATTTCCCTTAATAATAGGTTTTGCAGTCTTTATATTCATGAAGCATTTCCTTATGTCTGGACCAAATCCCTTTTGCTCTAATTTGAAGCCAGAGACTCTGTGGAATTGTTCACAATTGTCTGTTGAATAGATAAACATTTGGAGCTTGTTTTGAAAACTCACTTCAGTTTTCTCTTGACCAGGGTAAACAATCCTGATCTCGCAGCCTTCCCCAACGGCTTTATAATGCGTCCGTGATACTGTGCTCCTGTACGACTGGACACAGTTCAGTAATCACAGGACTCGTTCAAGAAATGCAATACAAAACTTATCTGACTTAATCCTATTGTCCCTTACATTTGAATGATACTCTAATTTACAAAGTACTTTTATAAACAATAGCTCGTGTTATCTTAACAAATCTGTGGGATGAATATTATTATTTTTTCTTTTCTTCTTTACAGATAAGGTCGCTGAATCACAGGCCACACTGCCAGTATATGGGAAAGCAGAGATTCCAGGCCTGCTCTTCTGAGAAAAAGGTGCAGGGGACTTACTTACACTGCCTACCGTGTGGAATGCCATGCACTGGCTGTTACAAAGGACACAACCATGATTACTCAATTTCTGTAGACGTGCTTACAGAGGTAAGGAAAAGTTTTGTGGAAAGAAGTGGAATGAGTTGGGTTCTAAATGTTAAGTAGGGTTTGGGTAGGTGGAGAAGAAAGTTAGGAACATTCCTGCTGTGAGGGGACTTGCCTACGCAAAGACACGTTGTGCAAGAATATCACATGCTAGGCTTATCTGTTCTCATAGCAGAGAACATCCTTTGCGAGGTGATAACGTTCCATTGGTACGGAGGAGGCTGTGAAGGCCCAGAGGCCTAGATTTATATCCTGGATTTACCGAGTACTGACTGTATCATCCAGGGCAATTTCTTTCATCTCCTTTTGCTTCATTTTGTCATCTGTAACATGGCATGGTTAAACTTGATAATCTGTGTAAATATGCAATAAACATTAGCTATCATAGCACTAAAAATTGCTAAAGAGACCAATAATATGAGGCATTTAGTAAGAATAGAGAGTAGATAGGGGTATTCCTAACTCATGTCTCCCTTCCCAAGGACATGACATGATTCAAAAGCATGTTTAGCCTTGCTACCAGTTCCCTGTACAGCTGAAGCATAAGATCACCCTATTTTCTCTCTCATTTTATAGAAAAGAAAACTAAGGAATGATTTGATGGATGAAGCCCTTTATTTGTTCCACCAATATAACTTTTAGTTTTCACTGTTGAATATTAGTGAGTGCAGGACACACACACACACACACACACACACACACCAAAAACAACAAAATGAAACAGAAACAAACAAACACATCTAGTAGGATAGTAAAGTAAATCCTCTTCTTACTTAGCCTAAACTATCATTTACTTTCTTAGAATGCAGGTTTGGAGTATTTGTTGAGTATGATTTGCATTTTGTTTAAATTAAAATGACTATTTTAATAAAATCTCTTACTTGTGTCCCCAGCTCTGAATGGAAGTTAAATAATACAATTTGAATCACAATGCACTCACAAGCATTTGACCTTAACCCTGAGTACTCCCAACAAAATGTGTCATGCATGTGAAAACCTTCCATCACGTGTACTCTGGATGAAAAGGAAAATGAAATAACCAATTTAGAGTCCAGTGAGGAGAGCTTTTGTTGGAGAGGTGGGAGAGGCCAGTGTATATTGCTGTGAGGTTTGTCAGTGTTTCTTTTTTTAGGGTGGAAGAATTAGAGCATCACAAATTGTCTTCATTACCGTGAGTGAACGGCCCGTGCACAAGACTGCTAAATAATGGTGGTTCTGGTTTTCTTTCTCCAATGGACTACTTAGTGTGGTAAGAGGACTATTATTTGGAGTTGCAAGGATAGGTATTTTGGTTTTCTATGACTGCAGGAACAAATGACCACAAATGTCGTAGTTTGAAATAATGCAAATTTATTTATTTTCCACTTCTGTGGAATAGAAGTCCAACGTGAGTCTCAATGGGCTAAACTCAAGATGTCGACAGGGCTGCATTTCTTTCCGAAGGCTCTGGTGGGGAATCCATTTCCCTG